>JAJEJO010049668.1:342453-428191 GCA_020662805.1 Glaucomys volans
ATTTAAGTTGTGTATGTCCTCTAGATTCAGTTTGGGTGGCTCATATGCCTCTAGGAACCTGTTGATGTCTTCCAGGTTTTCTATTTTGTTGGAGTATAAATTTTCAAAGTAGCTTCTTATTATGTTTTGTATTTCAATTGTGTCTGTTGTAATATTTCCATTTCCATCGCGAATTTTAGTAATTTGGAGTTTCTCTCTCCTTCTCTTTGTTAGCGTGGCTAAGGGTTTATCAATTTTGTTTATTTTTTCAAAGAACCAACTTTTTGTTTCGTCGATTTTTTATATTGTTTTTTTTGTTTCAATTTCGTTGATTTCAGCTCTGATTTTGATTATTTCCTGTCTTCTACTACTTTTGGTGATGATCTGTTCCTCTTTTTCTAGGGCTTTGAGCTGTAATGTGAGGTCATTGATTTGTTGACTTTTCATTCTTTTATTAAATGCACTCTCTGCAATGAACTTTCCTCTTAGCACTGCTTTCATGGTGTCCCAGAGATTTCGATATGTTGTATCTTTATTCTCGTTGACCTCTAAGAATCTTTTAATTTCTCCCCTAATGTCTTCTGTTATCCATGTATCATTCAATAGCATATTATTTAATCTCCAGTTCTTGGAGTATTTTCTGTTTCTAACTTTCTCGTTGATATCTAGTTTCATTCCATTATGATCTGATAGTATACAAGGTAGTATCTGTATGTTTTTGTATTTGTTAAGAGTAGCTTTGTGGCATAACATATGGTCTATTTTAGAGAAGGACCCATGCGCTGCTGAGAAGAAAGTGTATTCGCTTTTTGATGGATGGAATATTCTATATATGTCCGTTAAGTCCAGATTAGCGATTGTGTCATTGAGTCCTATTTGTTTGGAAGATCTGTCCAATGGTGAGAGAGGAGTGTTAAAGTCTCCGAGTATTACTGTGTTTTGGTCTATTTGATTCCTGAAATTGAGAAGGATCTGATTGACATACATGGATGCGCCATTGTTTGGTGCATAAATATTTATGATTGTTATGTCCTGTTGATTTATGCTACCTTTAAGCAATATGAAATGTCCTTCTTTATCCCTTCTGACTATCTTTGGTTTGAAGTCTGCTTTGTCTGAAATGAGGATGGAAACACCAGCTTTTTTACTCAGTCCATGTGCATGGTATGCTTTTTCCCAACCTTTCACCTTTAGTCTGTGGGCATGTTTTTCTATGAGATGAGTCTCTTGAAGGCAGCATATTGTTGGGTCTTTCTTTTTAATCCAGTCTGCAAGTCTATGTCTTTTGATTGATGAGTTTAGGCCATTTATATTCAGGGTTATTATTGAGATATGACTTGTATTTCCTGTCATTTTAGCTTTTTTAGGGTTTTTAGCTTAACTTTCTTTCTCCTTTGATGGACTCTTTCTTTAGGGTAGTTCCTCCCCATGATGACTGAGATTGTTATTTTTCGTTTCTTCCTCTTCGAATATTTTGTTGAGAATGTTCTGTAGGGCAGGCTTTCTCTTTGTGAATTCTTTAAGCTTTTGTTTATCATGGAAGGATTTTATTTCATCATCAAATCTGAAGGTAAGTTTTGCTGGATATAAGATTCTTGGTTGGCATCCGTTTTCTTTCAGAGCTTGAAATATGTTGTTCCAGGCCCTTCTTGCTTTTAGGGTCTGGGCTGATAAATCTGCTGATATCCGTATTGGTTTCCCCCTGTAGGTAATCTGATTCTTTTCTCTCGCAGCCTTTAAAATTCTATCTTTGTTTTGTATGTTAGGCATTTTCATTATAATGTGCCTTGGTGTGGATCTGTTGTAATTCTGTGCATTTGGTGTCCGGTAAGCTTCTTGTAATTGATTTTCCATCTCATTCATCATATTAGGGAAATTTTCTGATAGTATTTCCTTGAATAGATTATTCATACCCTTGGTTTGTATCTCTGCGCCTTCCTCAATCCCGATTACTCTTAAATTTGGTCTTTTCATGATGTCCCATATTTCTTGGAGGGTTCGTTCATGATTCCTAACCATCTTCTCTGTTTGTTCAACTTTGTTTTCAAGATTAAATATTTTGTCTTCATTGTCTGAGGTTCTGTCTTCCAAGTGATCTATTCTGTTAATTATGCTTTCTATTGAGTTTTTAACTTGGTTTATTGTTTCCTTCATTTCCTTGTTTCCTTCAAGGATTTCTGTTTGTTTTTTCCTCAGAATTTCTATCTCTTTATTGAAGTAATTTTTTGCTTCCTGCAATTGCTCTATTAACTGATTATTCATAGCCTGAATCTGCTCTCTCCTCACATCATTCTCTTCTCGGATCACTTTAATTATGAACATTCTGAACTCCATTTCTGTCATTCCTTCTACCATGCTGTCTTTGGGTTCTCTTGATATGTCATCTAGGTTTAATTGGGACACTTTCTTCCCGTGTTTTCTCATGGTGTTCGTGTATCTTCCCCTCTGTTGTTTGAGGGGTGTTTGATCAAGCGGTGACCCAAGAAAGGTGCTGTCCCACTACCTCCAGGTTGGGAATGATCAATGCTTCTGGGCAGAGGCAGCCTAGTGTTGATAGACAATTAGATACAGCAAGGTGGTAGACTCCGGGCCTGGGTGTGGGCCTGGGCACTAGTTCAAGTTGGGGTGGTGTCACAGAACTGTGCTCAGTGATGGAGACACTGGGCTTGAGAGCCCAGGCTGACCTGAACTCCTCGCTGGGGGTTCAGGCAGTGGCAGGTGGTTGCTCTCTCCTGGGGACACTGTAAGCTATTGCCAAAGGCCCAAAGCTCCCTGCCAGATCACTTCAGACACTGCTGACACTGCTGGCGGCCCCAGGGAAGCTGGGGGAGTGGCGCAGAGTAGTTTCCACTCCCTGCCAGAGACTGCGTTCTCAGAGTTTCCCGGCTGGAGCTCCCCCTGACACAGCTGGCGTCCCTGGGAAGCTGGAAATGGACCCCCACTGCCAGGGAATCCGCCAAACTCAGAGCAGTTCCACCTCCCCTGCCGGACGGAGTCAGCGATTCCAGGGGCTTTGGGCCAACCTCTCCAGGTGTGGCTTGAGGGCCTGGGGAGCCCAAGATGGGCACTCTCTGCCAGGTAAGGTAGGGGAAGTGGCACAGAATAGTTCCCACTTCCCGCCAGAGACTGAGACTGCGTTCCCAGAGTTTCCCGGTTGAAGCTCCCCTGACGCAGCCGAAGGCCCCAGGAAGCTGGTAATGAGCCTTCTCCGCCAGTTAAGCCGCCAAAATGGCGTGGGGTAGTTCCATCTCCCCACCAGAGTCCGCGATCTCAGAGTTTCCCGGACGCCTCTGAATGCCCAGGTAGCCTGAGATGCTCCGTCTCTGCCTGGGAGGCCGCTGGCTGGTGCTGGAGCCGCGGCCAGTGACTCCAAAGCGCTACTGGGGACCCGCACTCACTTTTGGCTGGCGCAGATCCAGGTCAGTGGCTCCGAAGCAGCTGCAGGGTCAGGCGCTCCCGGATCGTAGCTGTCCGGCTCCCGGATCGTCGCTGCCCACGGCGGGCCGAGCCCAGCCCGGCTGAGTTGGTTCTGGAGCGGCACCTGGGGACCCCTTATATGTGCTTTGAATATTAAATCTCGTTGAGAGTCATATTCCTGCTGTTTGAATCCCGAGCAAGTAGGAATCCACGGAGCAAGTAGGAATGCAGCCTTCCTCTAATCCGCCATCTTGGATCCGATCCGGGAAGACATCTTTACCATGTGCAACTCAAAGCACTAATCTCCATATAAAGAAGTCATAAACCTTAACAAAAAAACAAATAACTCTTTCAATAAGTGGGCTAAGGAACCGAACAGATACTTCACAGAAGACGAAATGCAATCAATCAACAAACATGAAAAATATGTTCATCATCTCTAGTAATTCAGAGAAATGTAAATCAAAACTACTCTAAGATTGCATCTCACTCCAGTCAGAATGGCATTTATCAAGAATATAAGCAACAATAAGTGTTGGCAAGGATGTGGGGGAAAAGGTACACTTATGCATTGCTGGTGGGACTGCAAATTGTTGCAAACACTATGGAAAGCAGTATGGAGATTCCTCAGAAAACTTAAAGTAGAACCACCATTTGACTCAGTTATCCCACTCCTTGGTTTATCCCCAAAGGATTTAAAATCCGCATACTGCAGTGACATAGCCACATCAGTGTTTATAGCAGCTCAATTCACAATAGCCAAACTATAGAACCAACCTAGATGCTCTTCAACAAATGGATAAAGAAAATGTGGCACATATACACAATGGAGTATTACTCAGCCTTAAAGAAGAATAAAATTATGGCATTTTTGGGTAAATGTATGGAGCTGGATAATATCATGCTAAGTGAGATAAGTCAATACAAAAAAAAAAACAAAAGCCAAATGTTTTCTCTGATAAGTGGATGCTAATCCATAATGGTGGTGGTGGGGGGAAGAAGGAAGGAACTTTGAATTGTGCAGAGGGGAGTGAGGGGAGGGGAGACAAGACGGTGTGGGGATGGGAAGGACGGTGGAATGAGATGGACATTATTACTCTATATACTTGTATAATTACACTACCAGGGTGACACTGAACCATGTTCAGACAAAGGAAGGGAAGTTGTGTTCCATTTTTGTACAATGTGTCAAAATGAATTCTACTGTCATGTATAGCAGAACAAATTAAAAATTTAAAAATGTAGCCTCATAATAGGTACTTCATATGTCAAAATTCAGAATTAGATATTTGTTTTGCTTGGGAGGAAATACATTTGTCAGTGGAATTGGAAAAAATATGGACAGTACTACAGAGAGAAGGAATAATTAAAATAATTGTGAGAGTCAGATGATCAATTTGTAGCAGAAAGCTTTACCTTTCATGTATGCAGTCATTCTCTTCTATGCTTTTTCATGTTTTCCCTTAAAACCAAACAATGCTCTGTACACTGTGGTTTTATGTTGCACATACCACAGTCTCTAGTACATAGTAGATATTTAACAAACAATTTTTAATAAAACAAATGACATAAATCATCAAGCAGTTCACTGGAGAAGGAGAAAGTATAATTAACACATGCAGGCCTACTTAAATACATGATTGAGATTTTATTTTTACATTTTGACAAGCTGAGTAAATGGAGATGCAGTTAGGTAGAAACCACCTAATTACTGGAGAGACCATAAAGTTCTAGACCTGTAGGGTACAGAAAACTCTTACACTAAATCTGATATGTCAGATTCCAAGTAGGAGAGACCATATGGAAAAATAAATAATTCCTCAAAAATATAATTCTGGAACATTCGCTAGGATATTTCAAAAGGGTATTATGTTTTTATTAAACCAGTGGGGAACATCACACATCAACTACACATATTGAGTCCATTTCTGCATACGAATGAAATCTAAAGAAAATACAGTACAACTATGAAGTACAAAGTCCTTTTGGTCTTTTTGTTCCTTTTTTGATTAAAGTATATTTATCTTTAGAGCTGTGGCTTGCAACTTTATTCACAGAAACAAACATCATCTGGAGAGTCATAGGGAATACCAACAGGGATGAAGAGGTTGTATCGCTGGCAGGATCAAGTACTCTGTCCTCAGCATGAGAGTTTGACTTTTAAAGTTTGGAAAAACTCACTGAGGTAGAAGGATGAATGCATGATATTTAAAAAAATGTAACTCCTTTTTATGTTTAATGTTCTTTCAGTGAATTTTAGTTATACATAGTAATGGGGTTCATTTTGACTTATTCATAAATGCATTTATAATAGTTTCCTTCATTTTAAATCCCCAGTACATTCTGCTTACCTTCCCTTTGCCTTCCCTTGATTCCCTTCTTCTACTCTATTGGTCTTTCATCTATTTATTTGTTTATTTTTAAATTGGTGCATTGTGGTTATATATAAAACTGAAATACATTTTTATATAGTCATATATGCATATATGCCTGGCATAGTTTGGTAATTCTCTAGATTAAGCAGCCCATTTGAGTTTGGGTTGTTTACAGTTCCTTCAAGACTAGGATATTAGTTATTAATGTACCTAGATAGCATCATGGGGAAATTAATGTCATCATATGAAAATTAAGACTCAGGAATATATCTTGGATGAATGAACCTCTAAACAGATGAATTGTAGAAGTCCCTAAATTTAAAGATAAGCCTGCTCACAAAACATTAAAATAGAAAACAATGCTGGAGATTTCTTTTTTTTGGAGCAAGGAATTTTTGAAAGAGTTGAATTAGGAGTTGTGGTAAATAGAAATTATTACTACAAGAGATTTTGAACCAGAATGCAAATAATTGTCATCTTGCATGCCAGTAGTAATGTGGCATTGATTTGTAAGCAGAAAGTTGTAAAAGATACTGGGTTTCCTTCCAATATTTCCAGAAAAACATGTAATGATTCACTAATGATGCAAGCTCTGAGCATGTGTGATATGAGCGCTAGCAATACGCACTAGCCATTCTTATGGCAGAATCCCTATCTTGCACATTTCTGCTAAACTACTTTCCCTGTCAATTCCTCAGCAAGGACTTCCATTACAAACATTTCAAATATGCCTGCCTCCAATTGAATTCATTGTCATATGATTCTGATTATTTTATTCTTAGCATTATTTATATTACTGGACTTATTGAAGTTATTTCATCTGCTTGTTGCTTATTTCTTGGATTATTGTTCACTCACTCTCTGAGTAAAGATACCACATTTGTCCTTTTTTCTTTTTATCTCTGATGCCAACTGCATAGCTGGTATTTAATATTTTCTGAGGAAATAATAGGCAAATGAATGAATTAAAGAACATTGTTTATTTGTCACCAGTACCTCAAGTTCTGCCATGGTGTCATTTATAATTTTAGCCAGTTGTATTTGTTCATGAAGGCTGAATGAAATCTGGCTAAGGGTATTATTTCAAAAATTGTCATTAATCAAAATAGTGACTCAATAGCACAGGAAATTTTTTTCTAAGTGGTTCTCTCACATTTTGAAATTCCTCATTTTTATCATTACTTCTAATATTCTTTGACTTGTCATGATTCAAAATATCTTTGCAGATTCTGGCATCATTAATGTTCTGTGCCATTCACCTCTACTATTGCTTTTTATGTGACTGGAAGTAAATTTGTGATTATTAAGAAATGCTTCTTAACTTTGGAAAAAGTAGTGTTTTGGGGAGAGCTTACTTCATAACCTGGACATTCTCTGTAAGAAATAGAAAATTTCTATTTATACAGTTGAAATTATACAGTTGAAATATCACACCTTGTTTTTGCCAATATTTTAAGAAAATATATATAAACTGTAGGACATGATATTTGGTTATACACAGTGAAGTATTTAATACAAGTAAATTATGATATTTATCTCCATTACACAGTTAGCATTTTTTAAATCCTTCAGGTTACAAATATACTAAATAGCAACTTGGGAATATATGAAAACACAAAACACATAAAAGGTCGTTATTCTTGATGCTTTCTGATAGTAAAAATTTTTTTGGTACCAGGGATTGAACCCAGGGGCACTTAACCACTGAGCCTCATCCCCAGTCCTTTTTTAATAAATATTACATTTAGAAACATGGTCTCACTGAGTTGCTTAGGGCCTTGCTAAGTTGCTGAGACTGGCTTTGAACTCATGATACTCCTGCCTCAGCTTCCAGAACCATTGGGATTACAGGCATGTACCACTGTGCCTCTCCTCTTATAATTTTTAATAAAATTCTAAATGTAACCAATATTTAAGTTAGAATTTTTAAGATTTTAATGATATCAAAACACCTATGATATGTTTGTAAAATCAACTGAAGTTCTCATTAATTCCACACTTACATAGATCGTTGTGGTTAAACTTGGAGTTAGATATAATTTAAAAACTGATTCCCACATGTTAAGACTTATTTCTTAGGTAATATAATATACTATCAATATAAAAAACAATAGTTTCACTCAGTGAAAATGAGTAAAACTATTTCTTCTGGTGGTTACAGAAAAGAATGGTAATTTCAATGATAGAACCCATCCATATATAAGTTAACAGTGTTAAAGTAGCCAGAAAATTCAGAAATACTAACAATACAGCAGTCTTTCTTATTACCAAGGTTTCTTCTAAGCACTTGATATTTGTTAAACAAGAGGTCTATGAGGATAATGTTGGTGTCTTAATGGGGGTGGAAAACTGAAGCATAGGCTAAATGAGTGACATGCCCAGAGTCATAGATATTAAGTGGCAGATCTTGGATTTAAACCAAGGCAACACCATACATGCTTTACAATTCTGGGCTATGTGTGAGGTTGACGCTTATCTGAATATTTTTAAAAATTTTTTTAGTTGTCAATGGACCTTTATTTTACTTATTTATATGTAGTGCTGAGCATTGAACCCAGTGCCTCATGCATGCTACCCAAGTGCTCTACCACTGAGTCACAACCCCAGCCCTATTTGAATATTTTGATGTTGCTGGTTTGATTTCTGATCACAAATTGTTTAAAGAGATATATGACAAAAAGAGATATTATGCCAAAAATCACTTATAATTATATACTTTGAATGCACCTGCTAGAGATGACAGCAGAGAAGATCATTCAGTTGGACCAATGTTCTCTTTAGTGTTATCCTCAGCAGATTGTAGGAATTGAGTGTGCCAGATATTTATTTTTTTTAAATAAAAAACTATATTTTTTAAATCACTGCTTCCTGACTTTTTCATTTACTATATTTGGCCGTCTTAAAACCATGCATCAATTATTTTGATCCATGTATTTAACATTTGATAATTCATCACATTAATATATTTAAGGACTAAAACCACATCTCTTAAGATACAAAAAGATAGTTTTATAAAATTTTCCATTGGCTTAGAATAAAAAATAGCAAACTAGGATAAGAAGGAAAATATCTATAAATCTGTTTATGATAAAACTTAAAGATTTCTTATGGAAAGTAGGTATTGAAGGAAGATGCCCATTATCATTATCTCTATTTACCATGATACTGAAGTTCTAATCATTTCAATAAGGAAGTAAACAGGAAATGAAAGATGCAGAATTGGAAGGAGAATAACATAATTGTCTTTATTTGCAGATTCATCATTGTGTTCCTCTTAAAAGAAAATAATCTCCAGAAAAGTAATTTAAGAAAATTTAGCAAGGTATTTGGGCTAAAAATATCAACATAGTAAAATTAGGTAGTAATGAGCAGAAATGGCAGAATAAGGACCTCCATAAATCCTCTTGTTCCTTAAAAGCATGAGAATACAGACAAAAATTCTCATAACCTAATTTTTCTGAACTCTGGAAATTAAGCAACAGCTTTCAGCCATGCTTGTAGTATTTTTTAAACAATGACTGAGAACATTATTCTACATATTCTTAGTAAGTGCAGTGACTTTTCTGGTGTTTTAACTTCCCATCCCATTCCCACTTGGAAGTTAGCCTTAAAAACCAGCCACTTAAGGGTTTAATGAAATTGGAGCTCCTTCAAAGTCTTGCCCTGATAATTGTCATTTTTCCTATTTTGTGGTTCCATGGGAGACCTCACTTATAAAGCTGTCTTTATTTTGCCCAAATCAAAGCTCACATAGTATAAACAGCCTTTTCTGGGAGTGTTTTTCAAAAACAATCAGAAGTAACTACTTAGCATTGAAGTTGACTATGGTAGGAGATAGAAGTTGGGGCGGGTGGGGGAAGCAATAGACTAGTCAAAAAGGTTGAAAGAAAAATTCAGGGAATAATATGCATATAGAGTGCTTTGAAAAGTTATATTTTCCTTGAATAAAGTTCTCCCACATGCATAGGACTATATGCGTGTCAAAATTTGCACAGATACACGTGATAGGACTAAGAAACCCTAATTTAACTTCTGACCAATTGTAAAGTTCTGCTAATGTAATAATTTGAAGATAAGGCAGGGTTCTAAACTGCCTGGCTGAGTGGTGAAGGTGTCATGAATGTGCATACAGAGAATGTCAGGAAAAGATGGATTTATAGGATCCAGGTACTAAGAAAATAAGTGTTCTGATCATTATCTGACTACATAGATGCTACCTAAGCAGGAACATCAGTGACTGCACATGACAAGAATACCAATTTTCAGTAGTTCAGAAAATCATTAAGCACAAAAACAAAACAGCAACCAAAAAGTACATCAATAGACTTTGGGGAGGGAAGATAATCTAATTTCTAGAGTTGCCACATTATATTATTATTTTCTGTGGTACTGAGTATTGAATTCAGGGGTGCTTTACCATTGAGTTCTCTCCCCAGACTTCCTGTTTTCTAGTACTAGGGATTAAACCCAGGGGCAATTAACCACTGAGCCCCATCTCTTCCCTTTTTGTTTTGAGATAGGGTATTTCTAAGTTGCTTAGTGTTTTACTAAGTTGCTGAATCTGACCTGAAACAGGATTCTCCTTCCTCTACCTCCCAAATCACTGGGATTATAGGACTGGCCACTGTGCCCATCCCTAGTTAAATAACTTTTAAAAGAGCAAAACATGTACAAGTCTACCAGTTGTTTAGCATTATCTGTTTTGTGATTGATTTTTTTGTATTAACCAGTGGAACTTAGATATATATTTAAAAGATATTTTAACCATTTGAAATTTATTTAAAAATACCCTTTCCCCCACGATACTTAAGGAAAAACAAGAGATAAGCATCTTATTGTTTTACCACACTCAGTTTATTTTCTAAACATGAGTAACTTATAGTGAGGTTAGATTATCATCTTGAATTTTATGAATGAATAATTCTGCACTAATATATGGAAAGTGTTTTTTACCTTTTAAGGTATACATGAGAGTAGAGTATATTTTGACAGACTCTAACTTCCCATTCTTGTGGCTATACATAATATGGAGTTAGCTTCACTGATGGTGCACTCATCTATAAACATAGGAAAGTTATGTCCAATTCATTCTACTGTCTTTCCTATTCCCATACCCCCTTTCTTTCATTCCACTTTGTCTAATCCAGTGAACTTCTATTCTTCCCTCACCCCACTTAATGTATGTTAGCATCTGCATACTAGAGAGGAAAAGTAAAGGAGAGTTGTGGCCATAGAATACAAGGCTCATAAATTTGCATTGCACATTTTTCAACTAAATATTTTCTGAAAATACAGGATTGTGAAAGGGAGAGTCTTAAATATTTGACAAATTTTTCTTTTGACATGGCATTGTGAGTCTTTTTCTTTGGATACATATCACATTTTGCATGCTCCTATATTATTATGGTCAGTGAGATGCAGTTTCCCCACAAAACTGACATATTCCAAATGGAATTAACCGAGTACATGTGTTTTACTCATATTTATGTTTCCAATGAGTTTCTATATGTACACTTGTATCACATTCAATTAAGCTCAAATTTAATACTTATATAACATTGGGAATATCTCCACAGATTTATATCTGGCATTGTACTTTTTTCTATTTACAGATAATTTCATATTAACCAAATTTGACAAATTCGGGTGGAGTTGTAGAAGTAAACATATGCTTTGAATTTTAAGTCCATTTTCTTGGTTTGTTTTGTTTTAAGTATTAAGGTTCTAACAATAGAAGTGGAGAGTATGCATGCTATATTGCACAAAAATAGAAAATTAGGAAATTCCTAAAATGCATTTATAAGCAGTTACACCCATCTTTAGGTGTGATTTTGCTTTTGTCTATATGAACACATCTCTTAATGAAATTGAGTCAGGGAACAGCATATGCATCCAAGAGCAGAATGTAGTCATAATGATGGTAAAAGGTTTAATGTTCTTGAGATCAATAAGGTACTAAGTGCATTCTTAAGATGCTGGTTGTGCAGCATTCATTGCTTTTGATTGATTACCGAAATATGAAATACTGTGTTTCCAATAAGCAGTTCTTTTTCTCATAAACAAAATACAGAAATCAAAAGGGAAAGTCAAGCTCTTAAAGAAAATTTGTGCCATCTTCTTCCCTATGAAATTATTATGAAATAAGTAAAACACAGAAACCAAAAGCAAAAGACAAAAGTTCATTTGGAAATATTCAAGTCAAAATGTGATTTGGCCAATTATCACATATATAATTAAAATAAAGAAAACATACCTATTAATATTTGGTATAGTGTGTTTTCTAATACTTAAAATCAGAATTTGGTAGCAATACATATAAAAGTATTTACATAACTTTTCATCTGATTTTGATAAATTGTTATATAACATTCCAGGATGAAACTATTATAAATTTTTCCAAACTTCCAACACATTTTTGAAAACTGGAGCCACTGAGAATATCAGATGCCCAACTTATTAGCACATATTCCAAATGAATTTATTATTTTATTAATATTATACCATAATTTTTAATAGATATTTAGGTCTATAGAATATTTTGTATTAAAGTTTGTTTACATTTATTTCAATTGAGCTGTCCAATAATCTTAGGAGTTTTAGTCCAGAATTTTGAAACTAGTAGTGATTTTTAGAATTGAACTCATTTACTTATAAGGAACCTGAGGGCTACAGGGGAAAATGAAGTTTTATCTCATGAAAGTTTGGAAAAATTCTTTAAGAATTTTTATTTGCATTGTTCCTTAGTGAAATGCTATATTTTGCTAAGAATGAAAGTAGAGAAGTATGCTATAAGGCAACATGCTAATTGTGTGTGTTCATTTTAGAAGTTGGTATTTCAGTAATTTTATTGAACACTTTCCATGTTCTTGGACTTTTACAACAAATCTAGTTGATGAAATATTACTCATATAAAACAAATTAAGAATAAAAACAAAGCAAATTTAATAAGTAAGAATGGAAGGTGCAAGAAGGGAGTTTGACCTCGTAGTATATACAAAAAGAGAATGTGATGGTCAAGTAGTTCTGGTTTCATATCACAGCTCCTCTATACTAGATTTTTGGCTGTGGATAAGATATTTAATTTTTTTGCATAAATTATTAAAACATGAGAATCATCATCTCTATGTTATACGATTTTAAGGATTGAATAAAATAATATATAAAATGCACATAGGTATAACTGAAATACACATTATCAATAAAAGGAAGAGGTATTAATAGCTGTAATATTAGCTAAGAAAAGGGCAATATCTGACAAATTTTGAGGATATATGACTTGCTAGGTTATAATAGAGTGGGTAATATGAAATTATTGGTGGGGATACTAGGATCAAAGAGGAGACATAAGTACATTGTGAAGATGCAAGAAACAAAATGATGATTTTGGTGATGATTTCATAGATCTCAGATGAAACTATTATCTTGGTAAATGATTTCTAAGTGTATGTAGGTTTCCACTTTAGGTTTATATTAGAAGATGCAAGTAATGTAAACTTATTTCTGTGACTCTGGGTCAGTAAAACATGCATTTAATATGTGAAAAATTTACTATAGGGTAAACCTGGAGATAAAATACTATTATGGACTATTTTCCTCTTCCATTTATAAGCACTTATCCTAGAAGAAGCTTGAGGCTAGAGATGTGATTCTGCTCTTCTCTCAGAAGATTGAAGTTCCATGTCCCATTCAAAATGGGAGTACTTAACTCTCCTGAGTATGACTCAGATATCATGGCCCATAACAGCTAACCAATTGACTAACTCTTATAGTATCACACTGAATAAATAACCATTTGTAACCGTGCTTAAGGAAAAACTGTCTGGTGGCACTTAATGAGATGTTTGTCCCCACTATAATGCCATAATTGAGCAATGTTGGATCCCAAGGAGAAATATTTTTAAGTGATTTTAGTGGTAATTTTGAATATGTGAGCTTTTTAATTTTGTTCAATTTCAGAACTAAGCTCCAGTTTTAAGATTTAGCTCTGCTTTGCTGGTAAAAACAAGAGTAGTGTACATATTTCCTCATAGACTCATTCAGTATAATATAGGTACAAAGTGAGTTTGATAATCAGCTTGGATTCCTTTGACCCAATTACCTTATACTTTCATTTTCAAGTGGCATTATGCACCTCTTGAGTTATATGAGGTGTCATTTTTCTGTAGTTAGTGTATTTTAATAGAGGAATAATAGTGTTCAAGAAAAAAATTAAAGTGGTGAAGTATGGTAGAACAGGAAGAAAAAGATATTTTCTGTTTTATCCTGTTTTCCTAAATATTCTACCTAAATCACAGTCACACATTCAGAAAGTGTTGAGTATCTCAGTTTCAGATCACCCTTTTAAAGACTACTCCTGTTGTATGCAGTAAAATAAGTGGTTGCCATGATGTTTTTCCAGAACCCTTTATTACAACCTTTATAAAAACTGTGTCTTGTCTCATCTCAAGTGATAATCAATTCTATTCTGAATACCAAGCAAGTATAAGAACAGATAAATTACTTATAGGTTTAAAGGGCTTGGGAGTAGAGTTTGAGTGGATGCATTCAAATAAGTCACAACTATTATATCCATGATTAACTTAATTATTATGAGTCCAGTAACCCAGGTGTGGTGTGATGAATTAAGGACAGAATACTGAAGTTGTTCTTATCATAACACAATCTCTTGATGTTAGCCTTTTGAATTTTTATTTATACTTCTATGAATGTTAGCCGAGTTTCTATTTTGAAAAAAGAACAGAGCATATAAAGGCATAATTTCCTCAAGGCATAATATCAATCTTTCGTTCAACGGTTAAATGTTTAAAAACACTAAATACTCCAAAACCTGGTGCTATTTTAGTAGCCCAAACTTAATCTCTGTATCCATTCATGTAGAAAATAAGTTTCAGCATTTTATTTGAAAGTAAGATTAAGCAAAGGAATATACAGGAGTTAAGTACAATATTTTACGTTCGTCAATCTGAGAATCTTTATAGGTCTACTTTTGAGCAGTGGTACAGTGATGTAAAAGGGCAGAAGTTTCTTAAATGATAGATTTCTCATATCTTACATTACAATACTAAAAATACTTTTCTTCTTGAGAAATGCTTAAAATAAAGCCAAATGAACTCATCTGTGAATGCAATAATGGGTGTTTTCCTCAGCATTTGAAAACTTTTAAAATGAATTGTTAATCATCACTTTTATTTATATATGATACATTATCAAATATAAAAATTGCTTCATGACTCAATGTTTATTATTTAAAAATATTTATTAAGCACACACTAAAACCTACCTCTATGCTCAGTGTAGGGGTAAAATGGAGAGCAAAAACATAGTTCACTACTTTTATAAAGTTAATGGTTTGATAGCATTGTACCCTAGTACAGTTAGTCACGAGAGTGACTGAAGAAGACATTATGGTCATCACATCTGAAGTGCAGAGTTGGTTGTGGTACTAGAATCTAGTGGGTAGAGGCCAGCGATGCTGCTAAACATTCTACAACACACAGGTAGCCACTCACTATAAAGAGTTATCAAGTCCCAAATAGCAACACTGTCTTTAGTGGAGAAACTTTGTTAGTGTATGAAATGGGCATTAATTAAACAATTCTATTATTGAATACATAAAATGTAAGATAAGAACTTGGAAGAAAGGAAAAATTGTTTTATGAGAGCCCATGAAAAGTGATCTGAACTAAACAGAGGTCACCAGACATCTCTGAGGAAGTTACCAGAAAGATGATATATTTTTGTATTTCTGATAGGGAGGATGGAGACTGGCATGGGAGAGGAGTTTCAACTGAGGGCTAATGGTTAGAGGAAATAGGAACTGATTGCATTATAGCAGTAGCACAGAGGGAGATAGAGATAGATGATGCCTGGAGGGGTAGGCAGAGCAATATGCTTGTATGGGTTCTTTGAAGGGTTCAAAGTCATTGAAACATTTTAAGCAAGCAGGGACTTAAGTTGATTAGACCCTTGGGCTTGAAAACATTACTCTGACTGCAATATAGAAGGAGATAGACAAGAAGAAGTCAGAGCTGCTGAAACGAAACCAGGAGATGTTCTGGAAGGTACTAAAGCTATATAAATTGAAATCTGAATCAACAATAATAAATGTAACCATATACATGTTTGTTTAACTTGCAAATGACAAGATCTTTTGAAGCCATTACTCATAAAATAATATATCTAATTTTCAGTTTTTAACTGAAAGTAGTGGAGATGACCATATGTGTGCTCTTGTTTTAAAAATGTATTGTTCTTACCAATGACTTTGAAATGCTAGGTGCATTGAATCAGTAAATGAAAATAATGTAAATAACAAAAATATTTTCTGTTCAGAGCATGATACAAAAAGTATGGCTCTTAAAGAGCCTGACCCAGAATTAAAGCTAAAAAAGTAGATGGTTAATGTTTTGTAAAGAAGGACTGTAACTTTACCTTCTCTGGATTCTCTGATGGTTGAGTGAGCTACACATGCCTTAGTGCAAAAGGAGCAGATTAAATAGTTAGACTTTGCACATTCTGTTTTGTCTATAGATATTGATGAAATATTGGGAATGCTGGTAAAGTGAATGAGTAGAGGCAAAGGTACTTCTTTTTTGTTTTGTAACCTATTATTTTTCTACCTTTCCCAATAAAGAGAGAATTGCCAAATCTTGATTTAGGAACAGTGGGCTGGTCTTGAGCATTGTTCAGAAAAGTTGGAGGTGATAGTGAAGAATCTTAAATGTCATCTATTGTAGCTAAAGTTTATTCTAAGTTATTTTCTTATCTCAAAATAAGACTTTAAGGATGTTGCTAGAAAAGGTTCACTTGGTTCTGCCTATTTTTAATAGTTTTTTTTTAGTTGTAGATGAACACAATACTTTTATTTTTATTTATTTTTATGTGGTGCTGAGGATTGAACCCAGTGCCTTGCACATGCTAGGCAAGCGCTCCACGACTGAGCTACAGCCCCAGCCCTGCCTGATTCAAAGTTAGTACAAAGTAGAGTATTAAACTTGATATTGTTCCATGTATAGAGTTGAAATATAATTTGTATGAGATTATTATATTATTTAAGTCAGTATCATAGAGAATAGCTTATTCTTCAACAGTGAATTTTGCAGATCTCTTTTGCTTCCTTTGAAACAACCTTGAAGGAACAGAATTTGGGAGACTTTAAGGCAGGTGGACAATGGCATTATGGCAGGGAATACCCTCTTTCTAATATAAACTGTAATCAACTCCTGCCATACAATTTTTCTTATGCTTCCCTTTCTACATTCAGAAGTAATATAACTACCCTTTTGATGTTTGCAATTTATCTTTTCATACTCAACCCTTTGAATGTTCACATGGCATTTTAAAACTATTTTTCACTCTATCCACACTTTTAAAATGATAACCAATACAAAACTGAAGGTAAATACTTATATATGGTTCTACAAATGAGAAGACTATACATTCTTGTGAAGTAGACATTATATTTCTGTTATCGAATTAAGAAATGATGATTTTTATTAGTAGTTGGGATCTACAATGTTTTTATCAATAAGAATGAACTTTTGAATTTATTCTTTTTAGTTATATAAAATACCAGGATATACCCTGACAATATCACACAGGTGTGGATCTCAACCCACTCCAATTTAATCCCCACACCCCCCAAGTTCCTCCCTCTACTCCACCAATCTCTCTTTGATATATTTACAGCTAACTTTTCTTTAAAATTAGTGTCCTGGGATATCCCCAGTGCCAGGATCCACCATGCCACATCTATGCATGCACATAGAAAAATTCAGTCAGATTCATTCCACCATTCTTCCTTTACCTGTCGCTTCTTCCTCCTCAATCCACTTTGTCTACTCAACTGATCTTTCCTCCATTTTAATGAAGTTCCCTTTCCCTTATTTTCTTTCTCTCTCTTTCTTTTTTTTTTTAAATTCCCCAACACTTATTTTGGATTAACTTCTGCAGATCAGAGAAAACATTCAACCTTTGACTTTTTCAGACTGCCCTATTTCATTTATTTCATTTAACATGATAATCTCCAGTTCTAAAGAATGAACATGTAATTTAACTCTCTATCCTTTGATAAACTTACTGAGCAGTTAATAGAGAGATGATGTAAGCACACTGGACAAACCAATTTCTGCAAAAAAGTTTTTCTAAAGCCTTCCATATTATTTAATGACTAGAATATATATGGTTCAATGATCTTACAACTCCTAGGATAATTATACCCAAAGAGTGCTCAGGGAGAGTGAGTTCAATTTTGGAAATATTGATTTTTATATTCCTGTGATCCTTTCAAAAAGAAGCATCCTTTTGAATAGTTGGTTATGTTTGAGACTCAGAAATAGATGAATATTATTGATGTATTAGGAGTATAAGAAGCATAAAGGTAATCACTACCACCATGGATATGAAAACAAAATAGGAGAATGTGTAGTTTAAGATGACATCTAATGAAGGAATGCTTGAGGATGCTAATTTATGTTGAGAAAATGAAGTCAATGAATAAAAATGATAAAGAATGAATATAAAGAAAGCAGAGAATCAAAAGAATGATGTCCTAGAAACTCAAGTGAAATTGATTCCAGAAACTGTGTGTAGCATTTAGTATCAATGATGCAGAGAGGTTGAATAAGATAATAGCTAAAACATGGTTGACAGATAAAGGAAATTATTGTGAAATTGAGAACATTAGCAAGAGTCTTGTCAATGAAATCACAGATTTCAGTGGATGGAGGACCAAATGAGATGTGAGAATGAAGAAAATATATATTTATATCATATGTTGTAATGAAAGGATTTTGGGCTGTGGGAAAGACTAAAGCTTAGGAATCCAAATCATAAGATACAGTAACAAACTCTACAAATGAAAATAATGAGAATGACACTAGAAGAGTATTATTGTATAATGTGCTGGTTCTCAAAAGTATTATCTATGAGAGTAAAATAACAATGATTTACAGTAGGCATTGGACAGTTTGACCAGGACAGAACCAGTTTCCTATGGCTACCTCTAGTCATAGAGCAGTACAGGAGAAACAGCCTCTATTTTTGACACATTCTTTTAAAAGTGACATCTTCTAGGAAAATCAGGGGTCAGTTAAAACAATGAGGGGCCATACGTTTGAGGAAATAAATTAGAGTATGTAGGAGTCTTTTTCACAGTAAGTTTGGTATTCAATGACAATATATATGCAAATAGAAAATCATGTAAAATTTTTGTGGAGCATTGAAAAGACCTGAAAGTCTTTTATTTGTTGTTCAAATAATAAGAATTTGAAGCATGTGAGAATTTCAGATCTAAAGGGAACATGGTGATTAATTTGATTCTGTGCCCATGCTTCTGTGTGTACTCAGAGTATTAGGTAGAACATAGGTGAAAGGTTCTGACATGAGTAGAAAGACAAGGAACTAGCATCAGAGAGATTATTGTATGAAACTTAAAATTCATTCAGAATAATCTATTGGAAAAATCTATCTCTGACTTATGGATTTCTAGACCTTGTTTTATAATTTTGAAAACAGTCCTCCACCAACCCTTTCATTGCTACATTTCTTCCTTTTTAAAATCCCAAATCTCCTCTAACTTCAGTGTTTCTTCTATGAGTTCACAGAATATTCTATGAAATTCATGTAGGAAACTATTTCACGATTCTTCTGGTATAACAGGGTCATGTTTCTTTTGCTAGAAGAGCCTAAAACAGATAGTTACATGGAAAAAAATGAATTTCTACTATTTTCTTCATTTAATGAGTTGATGAAGATAAGAGGAAATTACTTTGTGCCGGTAGATGGAAACATGCTATTGTGCTTAAATTGTCTTTCATCAGTGAAATCTTTTTACTGTGATAGAGACGCTAAATAGCTCAGAAGCAAGTCTTTCCTCACATTGGCCTGATGTCACTACTGCAGTCAAACTAATTTATTATTGATGACTTGTGATGCTTTTTTATTTGTCTCTGTTTCAGCACTTCTTATATGTTGGGTAAAGCCTATTGATTCATCCAGGTTTGGCTTTTATGGTAATTTACTGAAAGGGAGCCTTGAAGAAAGCTTACGGAAGAGATGAACATTTTTCAGATCTTACCCAAGTGGAATAAAAGAAACGTTAAAGGTCTGTTTTTCTCCAGTGACTTAATGATTCTGTTAGGGTTGATCTTGTGGGTGGCAAAGGTTGATGAAGAAAAGAATACTGTTAGATGCGTAATGGTACTATGCTTCTTTAATATTGAAGGTTAATGATGAACTGTGTTCTTTAAATAACATAGGAGCTCAACATGGAATATAGGATTAAATGTAGTTTTTTAAGACCTGTAACATTTTCCCTTTGAGAGGCCTTAGTGTGTTCTGGTAAGGGTTTGTTAAATGGATTATATTATCAGATGTATTGTGACTAATATTTGTTATCCCTACATCAAAATCATCTGAAAAATAAAAGTAAATACTGTTTTGTCTACCATAGCTTTTCATATAATTGTGAAATTTGTCTTGATTGGATCTAAATTGTTGAGCAGAGAAAATGCATGCATCTCCCTTCCATGGTCCTCATGGGACATCAAATTGAATTCTCATGTGTATTGTTCTGGCTTGACTACATTTGTCTGTTTTTATCTCTGCTATGCAAAAAGATTACTGAGTTTTATCTTCCCAGTGGGAAACTGAAAAAACAATATTCTCCTTTATATTGTTAGGCTTCTTCCAGGAAAAATGCAACTAAATAGTTATAAACTATTATTAGTTATAAACAGATAAAAGAATCCTGAACACTGAATAAAATTGATGCTCAGTGAAGAGCATTTGAAACCTGGATAGACTACGGAGATATAGCAGATCAGGGATTGGAGAAAAAAATATTGTTGTCTGATGAGAAACAATTGAACAAAAAGTGAGCATAAAGCTCTCAGTTTTATCGGGTAGACTGTACAAGTTCTATCAATCTTATTACTATAAAGCCTTTAGCTTTTCTGTGGAAAACGAGCAAATCACTAGAGTTACAAAGCTAGTCTATGAGATGATTTCTTGAAACAAATTATGATATGCTTTAACCATCTCTTATTATAGTTTTGAACTTTTAAATTTGACTTGAATTATAAAAAGATGAGGAGAACTGAAAAATAAATGAAGTAAAAGGGATACAAAACCTGTTACAATGCTAAAAGTAGGTGACTGCTATTTAGAAGATACTGAGATTAGAAACAAATATTTACAAAAGGATTTGTTCCTCATTTTAGTAAAAAATATTTTTAAATACTAATGAGGCCAATTTTTCTGAAGCATAGATTTTGTTTTGCTTAAAACTTCATTTTGAAACTTTTAGAGATAAAATATGATTGGGGGATATGCTAGGTACAATATATATTATTACAGGGGATATAAGGAAATATGAAATGATTCATGTTTTTATGTCCAGTTGAGAGATTTCATACCTAAATTTTTACTTACATTTTATTTATGTAAATATAAACATTGTGGTTAATTCATGAAAAATATGGACAGTTCATTGTAGTTTGGAAGAGGAGAAAATGAACCATAAAGGTATATGTTAGAAGGGAAGGCTTCAAGGAGCAGAGGATGAGATGTGACTTGGGCCTTAACACTTTCAGATAACTTGAGAGCAATGATTTGGAATTGGTGTGGTCAGAGATATAGTCATGAGCTAGGTGTCATTGTCCTAGCACTTGAGAAGCAGCTAAAATTTGAAAACTTGGTTGACTTAAGTTGTAGAAATATGTACTTCCTAAGCCTCAGGAAACTGAACTTTTATAAGGTGCTTCATCTATAGTACAACTAAAATATAAGTAATTACTAAATTAAAAACATAATATTCTTTTACATAGCTGTAGGAGCAGAAAAACCAAAACAAAATAAGTTTTATTCCAATTGTTAAAGAATTGGTAGCTCATTTTGGATATATTAGATGTGTTTGCATTCTTTATTAACTGGCTGGTATTTTGGTCTTTAACTTAGTCCTAGGCTATGGCTATCATTCTTAGACATGGGGCATATTGCTAAGGTAAGACCCTCCTTGGGTGTCAAGGAACATATATATCCCAAAGTGTTCAAAGAGGCCTTTCCACTCTAATTTAGCTGCTGCAATGTCACCTGGCTTTCCATAACCCCTGATTTCTGCTCAATTTCTACAAAACAACAGGTTATTTCTACTAAGATGTCCAAAATTTTAAACAAGTGAAACTCTATTATTGACTAGCGAGTGGTGGTGGTGAATCCCCATGAAGATTTACAGGGTTCTCCCTCTGCCTCATTCCTTCTTTTTTTTGGGGGGGGAGTACTGGGGCTGGAAATCAGGGGCACTCCACCACTGAGCCACATCCCCAGCCCTATTTTGTATTTTATTTAGAGACAGGGTCTCACTGAGTTGCTTAGTGTCTTGCTAAGTTGCTGAGGCTGGCTTTGAACTTGTGATCCTCCTGCCTCAGCCTTAGCCTCCCAAGTGCTGGGATTACAGGCGTGCGCCACCGTGCCTGGCATCATTTCTTTTTTTATGTCACCCACAGTTGCACAGATTTTAGCATCTTGGAATTCGGACCTCTGCCACCACTGACTAGCAATATCCAGCATGACATGAGATATATTATCCTTCCATAGAAAGAATGTACTTCCAGTCAGAAATATAGGGAGCTACTGTTGCTCCCTTTGTGTTTTCCTTTCCTAAAGGATCACAATCTTGTACTTATTATTGTCCAGGTCCTGAATACAGTTTCCTCATATATTTTTGTTGTATTGCTTTTGTTTGTTTTGCCAGTGATGGAAACCAAGGCCTCACACATGCTGAGCAATTGCTTTATCACTGAATTATATCCTGAACTCCTGTTGAATTATATTCATATTTTTAGTTACAGGACAAGTCTGCTACCTGTTGGATTTTTCCCCAAACATTTTAAGAGTCTATATTTTCGTCTTTCTTTGTCAAAAACTTAAAGTGAATTTTTCATGGTTGTCCTTAAATCATCTTGGTGATTTTCATTAGGTTTTATCCTTTCCTTAACAGATCTTGGGCTTATATCACAAAATCAGTTTGATAAATGGATTTTAAATAGTAATCTTTTAACCAGGCAGCAGGTCAACATGGTAGCAAAACTTACCTTTTTAAATGACTGTTAAACTTTATCTCCATTTAATATCCAACAGATCTCACAGAATAGTTTGTAAAACAGAGAAAAGCAAACAAACCAATGGACAATTTTCTTTGTCCAGAAAGCTGCTCAATTATGAAGTAAATCTGTTTCTGAGAGTGATGACCATTCTCCCTACATTTTTTTCCAGCTTCGAATGCCAGCCTTGGTGGGAAAGGAACTTCAGATTTCTTATAAAATCTGATTGATTAACTGTACATAAATTACTTTTTGTTATAAGGTAAATCCCCAATACACATACTTGTTTGAAAAGGATAGATATTTGTTAGCAATAACTCAAAACCCCTTTTCAAAATCTGGGACAAAAAAGTTTATGACTGGATTATAGCTTTTGTGGCAAAGTTAAAACTTCTAAATAAATATTTTCTTTATACCAATTAATATTTGTTACATTTTTCCTATCTTATTGTTCAATCTTTTTTATTTTTTTATTTTTTTATTTACTTATACATGAGAGTAGAATGTATTTTGACATATTATACATCCATGGAGTATAACTTCCCATTCTTGTGATTGTACATGATGTGGAGTTACACTGGTCATGTACTCATGTATGAACCTAGGAATGTAATGTCTGATTCATTCTACTGTTCAGTCTTTAATAATTATATCATGGTATTAACACATGAATCTGATTAAGCCTGGGTTTTTAATAGATGTATCTTTATGGAATTATAAACTTTAGTTTTAATGTGAAATATTTCTTCTATGGTATCATATAGGTGTTCTTGAAAAACATTTGTTTTGCTAAAATTATGCACTAAACATCCCAGGGCTTTTGAGAAAATAAACTTGGGGGAAGAACACTCAAAACCTAAGGAACACTGTAACCAGAACCCTAATCCACATAAATGTTAATCTTGAGTCAAAACTCCAGTTGGAATAGCAATCATCAAGAATACAAATAATAAGTGCTGGCAAGGATGGGGGGGCAACACTTATACATGCTTGGTGGGATTGTAAATTACCACAACCACTATGGAAATCAGCATGGAGCTTCCTCAAAAAAACTAGGGATGGAACCACCATTTGATCCAGTTATACAGCTCCTCAGTATTTACCTAAAAGAACGAATCAGTATACTATAGTCAAACATACAGTATACTATAGTCAAACATTATAGCAGCACAATTCACAAAACCTAAGTTATGAAACCAGCCCCTATGTGCCCACCAACAGATGAAAGGATAAATAAAATGTAGTATATATACATACACAGTGGAAATTTTTTCAGCCATAAAGAAGAACAAAATTATGTCATTTGCTGGTAAATGGATGGAACTAGGGAACATCATGTTAAGTGAAATAAGCCAGACTCAGAAAGTCAAGGGTTATATGTTTTCTCCCATATGTGGAAACTAAAGAGAAAAAGGTGGGAAGACAGATTTCATGAACATAGAAAATAGTAGAGGATGGAGATCGGGGGAGGGAGTTGGAGAGGGAAAGGGAAGGTACTGGGCACTGAAATTGACCAAATTATGTTGGGTGCACACACAAGTGTGTCACAAGGAACCCAGTATTTGTATAATTATAATGCACCAGTTTAAAAAAAAAAAACAAATCACTTAAGAGTTTTGACAAAGAATTGATACCACTATGTGCAATGTGGAATAAGGGAATTGATATAGGGACTGGCCTAATGTAATTGTATAACTGGTAAATAATTCAATGGAGGAAAAATAACTCAGGATTTAAGAATACTTCTAATATTTATTCAAGTAATCTTTTAATGCAGTTATATTTCATTGGAATTTCTAATTAGGGTTATAGTTCTATCATTGTACTGAGCCTTACATGCTGAGGATACTCTTCCTTCTTCAAGATAGATATAGGTCGTTGAATATATTTGCTTCTAACTGGACTAGTTGCACCAAAATTCAAATGGTGGGCCAGGCATGGTGGCTCACACCTGAAATCACTGTGACTTAGTAGACTGAGGGAGGATCACGAGTTCAAAGCCAGCCTCAGCAACATATTGAGACCCTAAGCAACTTAGCAAGACAGGTCTCTAAAAAAAAAAATTGAAAAGCTCAGAGGTTAAGCACTCCTGGCTTAAATCCACAGTACCAAAAAAAAAAATTGTGCTTCAGGAACAGTAGTGTCTCTCACTTTAAAAAAATATCTTTGGGGAAATGTCTTTTAAGCTCCTTCTCCAAATACTTTATTATAGCTGAGTATGTAGTGATTTTTCTTTTTTTTATGGTGCTGGGTATATAGCGATTTTTGAAGTCTCTAAATTAACCAGTTTTTACACTGGAAGGCATGTCTCCACGATTTTCAAGTTTGTCTGTGGTAGTCTACATCCTAAATCTCTTTTTAAATGTGAAAACCTCATGAAATCTACATTGCTGTTGATGACATCAAAATATTAACTAGCCAGGAAAAAGGCTAGTGTCTTTACATGGCTTCAACATTATATTGTTGACATTCTTCCACTTACCTAATGTAGATAAACTAATCTGCATTATTAAAACATCCATTGTAGCAAAGCAGACTCTGCATAAGACACATCTTTCTCAGGCCTCAGTCTATAAAAGGGTAATGTTTTGCTATTTGTCAAATCCTAAGTGTAATACTTATTTATTTAAGCAGATTGTAAATTTTTCTAAGTCCTCATTTTATCTGAGAAAGAGATATGATAATCAACATAAATGTGATAATTATTTCCATCACTGAGTACTGTGACAAGTGAAATAATATAATGTCTATTAAGTACTTATCACAATAAAAACAATTAAGGAGAACTTTTTAATCATTATTTAAGATAATATATTGGGTTATAACTCTGTTACCAGATCTATGACCTTGGTCAATTTATGTATTTTTCTGAAATTTTTCGTGGCTGTTTTTTTTATGTTTTTGTCTACATGAGTTGATGGAAACTGGAAATTTTAGATAATATATTGTAGCAACCTGGGTACTTAGCTTTTATTCCCTTGAAGTACTCTGTAGGTGTGTGTGTTTAGTGAGTTGTCTACATTAGTTCAGTGAATTCTCTTTTCCCTAGTTTTCAACCTCAGGTTTCCCTCCAAAGAGGAGGCAACCTTGAACTTATACACAGCATTCCTGATCACTGTGCATTATTGTGGTGTGTTCAGCTCGGTTTTTTTGAACTTTTTCTTTCTATGATCTTCCAGTTAAGCTTTTGAGAAATTTCTCTCTTTGTACATACTGAGCTGTCAATCTCTGGTAATTGCTAACCAATAATTCTATTTTTTCACACCTTGAGCATAATTTGCTTTAGAGGTAGGCCCCTTGGCAGAGCTAGTCTTTAAAAGATTGCCTTAATCATTCCCTGGTCATAACCAGTCCACTATGGACTAGGCAATAGAGACCTGGTGAACTTGCTTTTCAGACTGTCCCACCTTAGATCCTGTATCTTTATATAGAACAGGACCTGTGGGTGTGTGCATTGAGGGGGTCTAGTGCTGATGTGTGACTGCTACACTATACAAGTATGAGATTCTACAGCCCAGTCTTGGGGGTATGGGGTTTGGTGTTGCCCACTAGCTGTCAAATATATCCAAATATCTCTTCTGTCCTAGGAAACCAAGGGAGATGGGAACTGCCCATTCCTCAAGAATAGCTCTTCTACTATAAATAGCTGTATAGGAAGGGGAGCTGCACTCTTCTCAGTTCTTCTACATAGGTCCTACATCTGGTGATATTTTATAGAGGAACAATGTATGCCACCCTCACAGTATAGGCATGCTTAGCATTCTGTGTTGTGACTCTATGGAAATGGGATTTGCTGACGTTCCTTGGGTGTCACATTCTCCCCAAAGAGCTTTTATACCCCAGGAAGCTGAAGGAAGAAACTAGCATTCAGCTGCTGATTGTGCTTGAATAGTTCTTGCAAAAGATATAACTGGTGGTAGGAGAGGCAGATAAATATGGACCTAGCTCTAATCCCATAGACTCTCACTATTATTACTGAATTTTAATGGATGCTATTGCATTTGTTATAAACCCTTGATAAATCCATAGAAACTTCACATGATTGTCTCTGATTACTTTGACCAATTGGTTACTGATGCCTCCCTAGGGAGGAACTAGAATGAGAAGGGAAATAGGTGCAGAAAAATACCCAAATATATATTGGTTGAAAACTTTCTAAAGTTCATTAAAAACATATTCTAAATATCCAAGAAGAGTCATAGCTACCAGTAAAATAGACATGTAAATCTGTATCTCACCATGTAATAAAGAATTGCATGAAAGCAGCAAGTAGAAAGATGTGCATCAGATATAAGTATATACCAAGAAGATTAACTACTGACTCCTTATTAGTCATGGTTGAGACCATAATACAAGGGGATGACATTCTAAAGAAAATAATAATAACCAAGAATCTTATATACAACAAAATTTTCAAAATTAAAGATAAATAATATTAAATAAAACTGAATTTGTCACTATAATACCTGCCTTAAAAGAAAAACTAAAGAAATTTCTTCATACTAAAGGCAAGTGACGCCAGATAATAATTGAATCCACACAAAAATCAGAGGGTTTGTAAAGTTATTATATAGATAATTTAAGATAGTATGATTTTATATGGCTACTTCTTTCTTCTCTTAACTGGCTTAAAAGCCATTGCATAAATTGTAATATTTAATTGTATTATTGGATTTTATCATGCAGAAACATATTTCACATTAAAAACACAAAGGAGGTGTGTGGGAACAAAACTGTTGGAATTCAGAAACATTAAAAGATTCATACTCAAGGATGGAAGGAGGGAAGGAATGAAATCAGAAGTTATAAAAAGAATATTAAAAATTGTTTCAACATATATTTATATATTGTCTCTGCTTTGAATGATGTAATTTATATTGTTATAATTATAATTATATTGCAAGCTATAGACACCCAACATGATATAACTTAAAATATATAATTAGAAAACACTAAATAAATTAGTATGTTACACTATAAAGTAATTGTCTCATTAAAAGAACAGTAAAGGAAGAATAGAATCAAGACAGATGAAACACATGCATATTGTTTTAACTTTATTTAGCAATATTTTTTCCTATTGTTTGTCTGGGTATTGAACCCAGGTCCACTCAACCACTGAGCCACATCCCCAGCCCTTTTTTGTATTTTATTTAGAGACAGGGTCTCACTGAGTTGCTTAGTGTCTTACTAAATTGTTGAGGCTGGCTTTGAATCCTCCTACCTCCGCCTCCTGAGCCACTGGGAATATAGGCGTGTACCACCATGCCTGGCTTATTTTTTTCATTTTTGTGGTACGAGTTTTGCACGTTAAATTCATTCTCATTTGTATTCTTGGTGATGCTATTTTAAATGCATTAGATTGAAGTTTAGATTATTTTTCTTTATTTTTATTCATTTATTTATATGTGGTGCTGAGAATTGAACCCTGTGCCTCACACATGCTAGGCAAGCGCTCTACCACTGAACCACAACCCCAGCCCCTGAAGTTTAGATTATTAAACTTAGATTTAAATTAAATCTCACTATATTTTAGATTATTAAATTTGAAGTTTAAATAAATTGTAAGAAGTCCATATATTAGAAGTTTCAATGTTGTTAATATGACTCAACTCCCAACCTTTATCTGTGCAATTAGTGCATTTCCTATGAAAACCACAGTTGGCTTTTTTTGGATAAGTTGACAAACTGATCTTGAAATGCATATGAAGGTTCAGAGGACCAAAATATATTGAAAGAGAAGAATAAAGTTAGAATCCCCACAATTCTTGAATTTAAAACTTACAAATAAGCTACAGTAATCACAGAGCATGGTACTAACATAAGCCTCGACATAAAGAACAATGGAAGATAATTCATACCCCCAAAATAACCACTATGTTTATGATGAACTGATTTTGAAGAAGTGCTCTGAGATAATGAAACATGGAGAAGAATAACCTTTTCAGAAAATGTGCTGAACAAACTGGAAATCCTCTCACAAAGTAGTGAAATGAGCTTTCTATGTTACTCTATACACAAAATGAAAAACAGACTTAAATGTAAGATTTTAAGCTATATAAAAATACATAGAATCAAACAAAAGAGTAAGTTTCTATGAATTTGCTTAGGCAATGTTCTCTTAGATACAATAGCAAAATTTCGAGTGACAAAAGAATAAGTGAACTGGATTTAGTGAATTCACTCAAGTTGCAGAATACAAAATTAACATACAAAAATCAGTAGGGTTTTTATAAATGAATGAAATTGCTGAGAAAGATATAAAGAGTATCCCATTCACAATAGGTACTAAAGTAACATGTAGGAATAAATTTCATCAAGGAAGTGAAATACCTCTACAATGAAAATTAGAAAGCACTGATAAAAGAAATCAAATACACCAAAACATGAAAAGAACTTTCATTTTCATGGATGGAAAAATTAATACTGTTAAAATATCCATACTCCCTAAACTGATTTACAGATTGAGTATAGTCTCCATCAAAATACCAATAACATTCTTCACAGAACTAGAAAAATCAATCCTAAAATTCATATAAGAACACGAAAGACCCAAATCCCAAATATCTGAACAATATTGAGCATGAACAAAAAAGATGATGCTAAAATCATCACAGTACCTGATTTCAAGAGATACTACAGAACCATTGTAATAAAAAAAGATGTACAAAAACAGGCACACAGAACAATGCAATAGAATAAAGAAATAAACCCACACATCTATAGCTATCTGATTCCAAACAAAGGTGCCAAAATGGTTCTGGAATAATGAATATTCACATGCAGAAGAGGGAAGTTGGCCTCTATCTTTTACTCTATGGATGGATGGAAAAATTAAAACTGTTAAAATATCCATACTCCCTAAACTGATCTACAGATTGAGTGTAGTTTCCATCAAAATACCAATAACATTCTTCACAGAACTAGAAGAACTACTTCCATCCATACACTACCAACCCAAAATTAATCAAAGACATAAATGGAAGACATGAAACTATAAAACTACTAAAATAAAATGGAGGAAACATTTCAATACATTGTTATAACCAATGATTTTTCTGGAGAGAATACCCAAAGAACAGGAAACAAAAGCAAAAATTGACAAATGAGATTACATTAAACTGAAACACTTCTGCATAGCAAAGGAAATGATATAGAAGACAGACCACCCACAGAAAGGGAGAAAATATTTGCCCACTGTTCATCTGAAAAAGCATTGTTATGGTTTGGATGTGACGGATCCCTTAAAAGCTCATGTGTGAGACAATGCAAGAAGGCTTTGAGGAGAAATGATTGGGTTATGAGAGCCTTAACCCAATCAGCAAATTAATAACCCAATCACTGAGTTAATCCTCCAATAGGGATTAACCGAAGGCAGGTAGGTAGGGTATGACTGGAGGAGGTGGGTCATTGGGGGCATGCCTTTAGGGGGGATATATCTTTTGTATCTGGCGAGTGGAGTCTCTCTCTGTTTCCTGACATGGTGTCTTTAGCTGCTTCCCTCCACCATACACTTTTCCATAATGTTCAATCTTAACACAAGCCCTGAGGAATGAAGTCAGCTGCCTATGGGCTGAGACCTCTAAACTTTTCCTCCTCTAAAATTGTTCTTGTTGGGTATTTTAGTCACAGTGAAAAAGCTGATTAAAACAGAAATTGGTACCTAGTAGTATGGTTCTTGTTGTGACAAATCTGAGTTTGTGGTTTAGAAGCTTTTGAAACTCTTTGGAATTTGTGGAAGAAATTTTGGATAGTTTAGAGATGCAAGCTGGAAAAGCTTTCAGTTGTTATAAGTGGAGCTTAATGGGCAATTCTTGTGGGAGCTCAGATGACCAGAATGCCCATACAACTGTGAATAGTAAAGAGAGAACTCAAGAGGGCTCAAGAGGTTTCGGAGGAAAAAGAGGACATTATTGGTAATTGGACTAGAGGCCATTCATGCTATGTTCTGGTTGAGAAGTTGTCTACATTTTGTCTGTGTCCTGAGACTGTGAGGCTAATTATAAAAGCAATCGACTTCTTAATCTGACAGAAGAAATTTCTAGGCAGCATAGCATTCATGCAGTGGCATGGATATTGCTGGTAGCATTTAGACAAATTTATTGTGATAATAATCAGGATCAGAAAGCAGAGAAAAAATATTTGAAAAACTTGGACTTGAAAGCTGTAAGTAAAACTGGGGCCAAGGAATTTGGAGTTGTTAAAGATGTTACTGCCACTAAAGATATCCTGAAGATTTTGCCTAGAGACAATAACAAAGATGGTCTGAGGGCATCTCATGAATCAGAAATAACACACGAATCTCAGGCTCAAGGAAGAAAAAGTAGAAATTCCTTTGAGAAGAGACCAGTGGGGCACTCTGCTTGCACAGGTTGGCTCAGGAAGCTTTTTCACCATGCTCAGGCACCCAGATACTTAGAGGTGGCTGCAGTTAGGGTCCCAGGAGGCTTGTCTGCTGCTCGAGATAGTGGCAGACCTCGGCAGCAACCTTGGCAGCAGTGCAGGATGCTAGAGTTAGGGGTTCATGGAGTCTTCCTATGAGATTTCAAAGGAAGGCCTGGTTGGCCAGATAAAGTGCAACAGGGTTGAAATTCCTGCGGGCATCCCCTAATACAGTAATGTGTGGATATGTGAAGATGAATCTGAAGCTGCAGTGGAGAACCCTGAGATTAAGAAATGCCAATACCTTGGAACATCTGCCTAGGAAAGCTGCAGGAATCTATCAGAGATAAGGTAAGAGAGAGGCCTTGTGGACTGCAACCAGCAAAGCTGTATGGGTGGAACTACACAAACCCTTTGGAGAGAACATCATAATACCACATGTCTTAAATATGGATGTGGAGTTATAGAACTTGTTTTCCCAGATGTTTTTCTGTCTTGTGTTGGTCCCATCCCTTCTTTCTATGCTCCTATTGCTTCCTTGTAGAATCAAAATGTTTACTATGTGCTCTTATATACAGGATATATGTAACTTTTGATTTTTTCAGGGTCACATGCTGAGAGATTGCCTTCAGTCTCAGAGATGTAGGACTTGAACTTTTGGGCAATCCTGAAACTTCTGAGACTATGGGGACTCTTGGAGATGCACTAAATGTATTTTGCATTGGGAGATAATCATGAGCTCTGTGGGGTCAGGGGCATAATATTAAGGCTTGGATATTAGGTGTCCTCCAAAAGCTCATATGTGAGATCATGCACAAAAGTTTAGATGTGAAATTATTGGGTTATGAGAGCTGTAACACAGTCAGTTAATTAATCCCCCTATAGAGATTAACTGAGTGGTAACTGGAAGCAAGTAGGGTGTGCCTGCCGGAAATGGGTCATTGGGAGTGTGTGTTTCATGTATATATTTTGTATCTGGAAGTTTCTCTCTCTGCTCTCTGATCATCATGTGAGCTGCTTCCCTCTGCCACACTCTTCTGCCATGATGTTTAGCCTCACCTGAAGCCCTAAGGAATGGAACCAGAGGTCTATGGACTGAGACCTCTGAAACTGTGAGCCCCTAAATGAACTTTTCCTCCCTGAAACTGTTCTTATCAGGTCTTTTAGTCACAGCAGTGAAAAGGCTGACTAAAATAAGGACTAATCTCCAGAATATATGAGGAACTCAAAAAAATTAATGGAAGAAAAAACAAGTAATTCAATTTAAAATGAACAAACGATTGAATAGACATTTCTGAAAAGGAGCAAAAGAAATTGCCAAAAGATACTAAAAATGCCTAATAACAACCATTAGAGAAATGCAAATCAAAATTACAAAGATGTATCAACTCACACCAGTTAGAATGGCTATTATGAAAAACAATAATAAATGCAATCAAAGATGTAGAGTAAAAGGAAATATCATACACTATTTGAGGGAATATAATTAGTGTAGCCATTTTTGAGAACAGTGTGGAGATTCCTCAAAAAATTAAACACAATCTACCATGTGATTCAGCTATTCCACTTCTCAGTATATATTGAAAGAGATCAGCATGGCAAAGAGACACCTGCATGCCCATGTTTATTGTGGCACTGCAGAAACTAAGATATGGTCATCAGCCTAGCTGTTCATGAACAGATGAATAAAAAACTGTAGTATGTGTACTTATGGAATATTATTCAGTAATAAATAAGGAGGAAATCCTGTCATTTGCAGCAAAATGGATGGAACTAGAGATCATTATCTTAAGTGGAAGAATCCAGACACAGAAAGCCAAGTACTACTTTTAAACTCATATAATGAAGCTGAAGGAAGGTCAACCTAAATGTGAATGTGGAATAGTGATTACTAGAGGTTGGAAAAGGTGTGGATAAAAGGAGGTTGGATTTGATCAGTGCATGTTATATGGGCATGTTGAATTATCATACTGAACACTATTAATATGATAAATATATGTTAATCAAAAATAAAATAAAAAAAGAATTTAAAACTTTCATTGGGCAAATAATACCATTTTGAAAGTGAAAGATAACCCACAGAATGGAGAAAATATTTGCAATGTATATGTATATTATGTGAGGCTTCTATTCATAGTAGAGAAAAAACTCTTACAATTCAACAATTAAAAAAACAGTTTAAAATGTGTAAAAGATTTGAAGAGACATTACTCAAAAAAGAAATAGTCCCAAGTTGCTCAACCTCATTTGCAATAGGAAATTGAAAATCAAAATCTCAATAAAAAACCACTTCACACTCATGAGTATAGCTATAAGAAAAAGCAGACAAATAGAAGAATTGGTGAGCATGTGGAAAATATGAACACTAATATGTTATAAGTAGGATTTTAAAATGGTGCAACTGCCTTGAAAAAAAATGATATTCCTTCAAATGTTAAACATTGTGTTATCAAATAACTCAGAAATCCTACTCCTATAAGAAACATGAAAACACACTCCATAAAACATGTCCAGGAATATTCATAGCAGAATTGTTCATGTTATCCAAAATGTAAAAACAACTCCATTGTCCCTCAGTTAATTGATAGATAAGGTAAATGTGTTTATATTCATTCAATTGAGTATTATTTGGCAATGAAATATTGAAATATTGATACATGTCACTACATGAATGTATCTTGAAAACATGGTAAGTGAAAGAATTCAGTTACAAAGGTGGCACATTCTGTCATTTCATGAAATGTCCACAATTGAGAAGTGCACAGAGGCATTGTATATTCATTTTTCTATTGAGGTGGAAATAGTAGAAGCAGAAGGGTATAACTAAAAATGTATAGGGTTTCTTTTCAGGGTGAAGAAATGTGGCAATAATTGTAAAACTTAGTAAATTTTACTAAAAATCATTGAAATAAATGGATGGAATTTTATGGCATAAAAATTATACCTCAATGAAGCTATTAAATATACCTTGTCATTTTATTTACTAGCTTTAAAACTAACTTCTTACCTTTGGATCATGGGCTTTAAATATTCTTACATGGAATGCATTTTATATATGCTGGTCAAATGTTAACAATTTAAGAACTAAAAATTTAGTTCTTTATAGCAGTGCTAGTTATATTTCAGTTTCTCACTAGTCACATGAATATAATGAAAAGCTTATTGTATAGGGAAGCTATAGAACATTTCCATCAGCATAGCTAATTCTGAACAGAGATGCTTTGGAGGATTTTGTTTTAAATTGGAGATAGAGCTTTGCTGCATTCTTTCTACATTCCAATGGTGAAGGCTGATACCAGTTATAGGAAGCTGCTAAAACTTAATCTCTCACTTCACACATTAAAAGAGGACTTTCTGCAATATATCCACTTTTCCTTCTGGTTTTATGTATTGCTTTGGCTTTCTCTTGAAGTGTGAGAAAGCTCACTTGCTGGTCTGAGTGAAGACAGCAATTTGCCAGCAAGCCCAAAGGTGGGAAAACTTTCCATTTCAGTGTATGGGGTGTTAATATAGACCTAGAGAAAAGGCACCAAGAAACCATCTATGGGAAGAAGAAAAAAATAGATTTATTTTTTTTACTTGGATTTTCTGCATGTGTGTTTATTTTTTTCAGAATGCATCCCCCAGATCATCCCTACAATATAGACACAAAATGGAAAACACACCTAATTCTGATTGTTTTATCCATTTCCCTGATGTGATTGGTGGGTCTGTTACCTACTAGAGATAGCCATGCAATTTTACATGTCTAGTGACAGAGAATACAATTTCATAGGTATATTGATATTTTGCTTTTCCTTTGTTACCAAGGCAATAGTAACATAATATAGAAAATTTTGGAAAAAATAAGATTATCATGGGAAAAATATTATCTATAATTTCACTATGATGTGGAAATTCTTTAAGATATTTTAATATTTTTATTATTTTGGGGTACTTTTAAAAAATAATATATTTTGTATGTCAATTTATAATATCTTCACATTTAAATATTTTTAATGTAAATGATTTTAAGATTATGCCATTAACTGATTTTGGTTAAGTATGCCTGAGTAAACACTTTAATTACTTTACAACCATAATGAAATATTATTGCCAGAAATAATTGTGTAACCATGCTTGCAAACCATTATAATTTTTAAACAAAAATTACCCATGGTTCAAAAAAAACCATTCTTCTGGGTAAATTTTACCTGTAAGATTTTTATAGTTTGTAGTTACAAATGACATTCTGCCATGAATCGAGTACTTAGAAATGTTCATTGAATCATGTCCAAGGATATGGTGTTTATATATAAATATTTTAACTAGGGTTAATTAAATCATTTACTCTCAAAAGTCAAAATTCATTCTGTTTTTCCTCCTCTGTTTATTTCAAAGAGTTGAAAAGACCTTTGACTTCTAGGTTGTAAATTCAAATGTGATTCTGGTTAATATTTGATAACTGTATCACAACCCTGCACTGAAAGCTGTTGAATTCCATCTACTATCCAAAGTCAACATGACACCAAATATAATCACATTTGACATTGTTGAAGTAATATACTCTGTAGAACACATGAGAGACTGAGTCATAATATGCTTTTTCCTGTCAGGATATATATGTGAGGGTGTGCATGTGTGTACATGTGTATATTTACATATTTACAGGAATATAAATGGTAACATTTCCTATGCTGTTTTTTATTCCTGGTGGTGTCATTCAAGGAGATTTAGGGATACACACATATACATACACACTTAAATTGAATGCTTGCATCTTCTTCAGTTACTTATAGTAGATAAACATAGAACTACCAGATATCATTTTTTTGTTTGTTTGTTTGTTTTTGCAGTGCTGGGGATTGAACCCAGGGCCTTGTGCTTTCAAGGCAAGCACTTTACCAACTGAGCTATATCCCCAGCCCATCTCAGATATTGGATGTATGGGTTAATATGATATTTTGGTAGAGTTAATGCCAATTTGCTTTTTAAAAATACCTGTGTCTAAATTGAATTAGAAATTTGGGTCAATATCATATATTTCTATTAAAGAATGTTGATCTAGAACATAGATTTTCTTCTTATATTGTGTTAAAATATAAGTACTGGCATTATACTGGCAATATAAAATACAGTACTGGCATTTCTACTACTGGGCATAAAACAGAAGCTTGTATTCCCTTTAATCTAAAACACTTGCCTGGGTGGAAAAATATCTGCATTGCATTTTTGATTTCATTCCTCTTTCCATCATAACTAGGAATGAATAGAGGTCAGTGGCTAAATATATCACTGACATTTTTTTATTCTAAACCATTCTGAAAAAAACCTTGGGATCATTTTTTCTAGTTCATGGTTTTTTATATAGTATGTTAGTTACATATAGAGAAAAATATCTACTATCTTGTCACACCTGAATTAGGTCAGGGAGGAATATTTTGCCATTTTGCAGTTAAGATTCTTCCTTTGGGCTGGGGTTGTAGCTGAGTGGCAGAGCACTTGCCTAGCACCTGTGAGACACTGGATTCAATCCTTAGCACCACATAAAAATAAATAAAGGCATGCTGTCCATCTATAACCACAAGAAAATTTTAAAGATTCCTCCTTTGGTTCTATTACATGCTCGTGATAGTAATTGATAAATGTGAAAATATAAATTAATAATACAATCTTTCACAATTTACCCCCTTGATATTTTAGATAAAATGGTATTACTGAAATATTATTTAATGAATTATGCAACTTTCACTCCTTTTCATTGAATAAATTAGTTTCTGTAGAATGATTTTGTATTCCAACGTTTGCTTTTTAAAATATATCTTGAAAAGAAAGATAATACAAAATCCTAATCATGAAAACAAATTTAATTCAGGCACTAATATATTTGCCTGTATCTCAGTACAGTTGCCCATAATCATGGATAATGTTACTATAAGTTAAGAAAACCCACATCTAGTATTGAAGTTCAGGATATATAGTATCCTAATGACAAACTACTACAGCTATTTGACATATAATTGCTTGTATTTATTTATTAGTTTGACATTGGGAGTTACTTAGTTGTAAAGGAAGAAATGTTTTTACCTTTTTTATAGAAATATTCTCTGAAGGGAATATTTATTGCAGAGAGGTGCAGAATGAGTGAAATTATCTTAGCAAATTAATCAAGGTGACTTGAAGGATCTACTGTTTATCATTGGTACTAATGCTCTATCTGGAGGCTGATCATGGGTAGTTATGATAGAAAAAACATTCTTCTTATATTTGCCAGTATTACAGGGATGAGAGAAAGGTAAGTTGTTAGGCTTTGAATTTGTTCTCTGTCAAGTACATGTAGTTTTTTATTTGGTTTCAGTTGTTTCTTAAGGAAATACATAAATGAAATACATCATTAAAGTGACTACTTAATAAAAATGAATGCCTAATAGCTATAAATAACATTTTGTGTCCATTCTGCTTTGTTTAAATCACTATAGTTCCTTTAAAAGCCTCTGGTGTGTTACAGGAGCTCTTTAAGAGGGCAAGATCGCCTATGCTGGGCATCCTGTTGTACATAGCTCAGTCTTGCACAACAGAGCCCTGGCCTTTCTTCCATATAACTTTATAATGACCTGCAGCCATATACTCATGTAGGAAAAAACTTGTTTATATATGTCTAAGCATAGATCAATACAAAAAACGTTTGCATTATTTAAAAATATTCCATGAACTTCCCAGTAATTCAATGATTGTGTGTAGTGAAAGGAGCTCACATTTTGTTTTGTTCTGTGCATAAGTTTGTTAATATTTTCTCTGAGGAGTTATGTATTTTGGGGGCTTAGGTTTAGGTCTTTAACCCATTTTAAGGTAAATTTGTGTAAAAAGCATTAGATACAAGTGCAATTTTATTCGTTTGCACATGGATATCTAGTTTTCCAAACACTGTACATTGAATAGAGTATCTTTTCTCCCTGTTGAAAATTTGGCTGACCATGTATGCATGGAATTATTTTGGATCTATTATGTTTCATTGGGCTATGTATATTTTTATGTCAGTACCATACTGTTTTGATTACTATGACTTTGCAATTTAATTTGAAATGAGGAAGTGTGAGGCTTTCATCTTTGTTGTTCCTTAGATTGTGTTGATTATTGCTGTCTTTTGTGATTTTATATGAATTAAGAATAGAATATTTTGACAATATCACTAGTTTTAATGGGTACTAATACAGGATATTTTAATTTTTCCATTCAGTGTAGGAGATTATAATTTGATTTTTCCATTATATTCACTCTCCTAATGTTTTCCTTAACATTACAGTTATGGAACATTACATTTCCATAACATTACAAATTGAGGTATTCTGTAGTTTTCCCCTTAATTTTGTGAATTTTGTAATAATATCAAAAGGTATTACAAAATATTTGTTTAAAAAGTGAGAGGAATATCCTGTTAGTAGATAAATTCTGAAGAATTTAGTGGTGAATGACCCTAATGATTTTAAACTTCACATAGCACAATTAATTGTAGTGTGTGTGTGTGTGTGTGTGTGTGTGTGAGAGAGAGAGAGAGAGAGAGAGAGAGAGAATGTGTGTATTTAGTGTGTGGTTAGGAAACAAATGTAGCAAATTTTGACTGGGCAAAGTTAGTTTGAATGAATACATGAGTTCATTGTATTATTCTTAAAATTCAAATGAAATTCTCAACCACCACCATATCCCATACGATTTAGTTGCTAAATTCAGAAATCCATTTCTGGATATATGCTCATTTTGTGGATTTAGTTCATTTTCTCTGAATCATCTGTGTTGACAAAATGGATGCCAGGTCCCTCTTGGAGACTATTCCCAGCAGGGAATCTTCATTTTCGCAAATGTCAGTGTGGGACTTCAAGCCAGAGCTGACAAGAAAGCATCCTTCTGTTAGAAAAGGAGATGTGACTACTTTGGGGCTCACTTACAAGGTAATTACTATTTATGATCATGTCAAATTACCTAAATGTCACATGTATCAGGAAGCCACAATGACATTGCCCTGGGCTTTACTTCTTTGTAATACTTTTGTAGTAGAAGAACAAATTCACACCTGAGGCAGCTTTTTCAATAAACTGTGGTGGCATAAGTTTATAAGTTTATACAGATGAATGTTTAGAGACTGTCATCTCTGTGAAAGTAGCAACAGTTATTAAATGCCAGTAGTGGTAAAAATTCATGAAGAATTGAACACCATGTTTTAAATGCAAGAAAGATAATATTTTATGAAAAAACCTAATAATGTCCTATGATAAAATTGTGGTGCTTCCTAATTTTTAACACCAAAGACAATATTTACTTGTTTTTTTCATTTTACTTATAAGATTCAAATGTTAAATCTTTTTATTTGAAGAATAATATTTTCAATTAATCATCATATTTGCAATTGCAATTTACTTTTATTTAGCACCTTAACACGTGCCAGACATAGTTCTAAGCTTTTTTCCTGACTTACCTCATGTAGTTCCCACCATTGTCTTATGAGACATAGGCACTATCAATATCATTTTATATAGGTTTCCACCAAGACAGAAATTGAGATAAGGATGTGAGCATGTATTTTACTATGGGAAGTGGGGCTGGTGGGAAGGAATAATACAAGGTTTTTTAACAAGTATATTGCTACTCAGGGTATCTTGAGTTCCATCTTGCTGGTGGCTTGTAGAAAAGGATATAGGGCAGCAGTTCTCAATATTTGGTATATATCAGAGTCACCTGAAAAGTTTGTTAAACTATACCACCAGGGCTCACCCTCAGAGTCTGATTGCATATGTCTTGGGTTGGTTCTGAGAATTTGCAATTTTTCTAATAAGTTCCTAGGTAGTTAGCTGCTATAAACATGACACTTGGAGAACATTTGAAAACATTCATAAGAGGTGTCCCATCTGAGGGACAGGAAACTGTGACAGTAATTTTCAGTTGCTTTCCATCATTCACTGAGAGCTGATGCTTATGCATTAACATGCTAGTGCTTTGGATCAGATGTGGATGATTATATCATGGGCCTTTAGGAGGAAAGAGGTAAATATCTGCACATGAAGTGGAAGGATGATTGATAAAGGTATTGTGGTGTAACTTCAACACTACACTCTCATACATTTTCTGTGCCTGCACCTTGAAGTGTTTCCCCTAATTTTTCCACTGTAGCTTCATAGTTTCAGAAATTACATTAAGGACTTTCATCCCATTTTAACTTGATATTTGAACAGAATGTGTTATTTTAGCACTTTTGTCAAGAATTAGATGACTTATAGATGCACTGGTTCATTTTGGGGTTCTATATTCTATTTCATTTGTCTGTGTGTCTATTTTTATGCCAATAACATTCTGTTTTTGTTACTTAGGCTCTGTAGTATATTTTGAAATCAGGTAGTATGTTGCATTCAGCCTTGCTCATTTTTTTCTCATGGTTGTTTTGATTATTTGGAGTCTCTTTGTTCCATATAAATTTGTTTTATTCCAAATTATTCAAATCATGACATTGATATTTTGATAGGGTTTACATTAACTCTACAAATCATTTTTAGTCAAATAGCCATTTAAAAAATACTAATTTTTTCAGTTAATGAACATGGAAGATATTTCCATTTTCTAGTGTCTTCTTTTATTTCTTCACCTTTTTTTAAAATTTTCATTGTAGAGGTATTTCACGTCCTCGGTTAGGTTTACTCCTGGGTATTTTTATTTTAGTTATTGCATATTATTTTCTTAATCTACTAGTATTCCTCAATGAGATGTCATTGGTATATAGAAAAAAAAAACTACTCATTTTTATATATTGATTTTGTGTCCTGATGCTTTCCTAAATTTGCTTATCAGGTCTAAGAGTGTTTTGGTGGAGTCGTTAGTCATCTGTTAAGTACAGAAATAAGTCTTCAACAAACAGGGGTGATTTGACTTCTTCCTTTCCTATTTCCATCTCTTTTATTTTTCTTTCTTTCCTGAGTCCTCTGGCTAAAATATCAATTCTGTATTTAGTAAGAATGGTGAGAGTGAAAAATACACTTGTATCATTCCTAATTTAGAGGAAATGTTTCTGATTTTTCCCCCATTTAGTATAATGTTGGCTATGAGTTTGTGATATATATAGCCTTTATTGTGCTGAAGTTTGATCCTTCTGCATTTAGTTCTTCAGGACTTTTATCATTGAGGGATACTGAATATTATGAAAGGCTTTTTCTTCATCTAGTGAGAAATCATGTGATTTTTGGTGTATTTATGTTCTGTATTGCATTCATTAATTTGGATATGTTTACTATCCTTGCATCCCAGAAATAAAGGAACTTGGTAACAGTGGATAATCTTCTTAATGTGTTAGTGAATTCAATTTACAAATGCTTTACTCAGAATTTTAAGCTCATCAAGGATATTGGACTTTGAGTTTCATTGTTATGTCCATATCAGGTTTTGGTAGTAGAGTGACTTTTGTTCCATAGAATGATTGGGAAGGGTTCCTTTCCTTTTATTTTATGGAATAGTTTGAGGAGCATTTGTGATGCTTTTTAAAAGTCTAAAAGACTTCAGCAGTGAATATAATTGTTCCTGGAATTTTCTTTGTTGGGAAAGTGCTATTAGTACCTTAATCTCATTGCTTGTTATTATTTGTTTAGATTTTCATATTCTCTTGATTCAATTTTGGTAGGTCGTATGTCTAGAAATTTACTCATTTTTTCCCTCTATTTTCCATTTTATTGGAATGCAGTTTTTCCAAATAGCCCCAAATGATCATCTACATTTCAGTAGTTTCTGTTGTAATATCCCCCACTACAACCCCAATTTTATTTCTTTGGGTCTTCTCTCTCTTCCTTTTGGTTAGTTTGTCAATCTTGTTTGTGTTTTCAAAGAACAAACTGTTTCAGTGATCTTTTGTATTGTTCTGTTACTCTATTTCAATTAGTTCAGCTCTAATTTTTATTGTTTCCTTGTACTGATATTTGGTTGTTTTTTTCTTGTTTTGCTAGGATATTGAGCTGCATCAGTGGGTTATTTATTTGTGATCTCTCAATTTTTTAAGTGTAGGCACTCATAACTATAAACTTCCATCTTAGTACTGCTTTAACTACATCCATAGATTCTGGTATTAATATTGGGTTAAAGTTTTCATTTTATTCTTGGAATTTTTAATTCCTAATTTATTCAGTGGCTTACTGTTCAGTTAAAAGTGTGTTGTCGGTGGGACTCCAGCCACTCCAGACCGAACGCTGGGCTGGGCTCAGGCCTGACCCTGGGCAGCCCCAGCTGTGAACACATACCCACTGAGTCATCAGGTCCGCCATATCCAGCACCAAGCACAGGCCTGTGTCCTGTTCCTGGTCTATTCCCAGGCCTGCACCCACACTGTTGCTGACCATCTAACAACAACAGGTTACCTTTGCCCACAAACATTGATTACCCCTGACCTGGAGGCAGTGGGACAGCACCCTTCTTGGGACACCGCATTATCAAGTACCTCACAGGCATCAGACTACTGAACAATGGGAGGATTGAACAGTATGGTATGATTTTATTGCAGAACTTTCTTTTCCTTTTTATTTTTTTAAATAGTAGTAATATTACGATTATTCCTAATATACTTATGACATTCCCACTTATTTCTTATTAATACTCTTATCATTCTATCATCCTCTAATAGAGTTGTGTCCTTGGAGACTCATTCTCTTTTCTCATGCTAACAACTTATTTCCTTTAATTCCACTTTCACTATTCCTACAATATACCTCTATAGACTCACTTCCTATCTCATTAACATCATAGTCTATACCCCTCTGCATCCTCTTTTTCCACTATTTGAAAATGTGGTCCTTATTTCAGACCTATTGATTATTCAGTAGATAATAATTTGAACTCATCTCTGTATATTATAACACAGTTAATATCTAAATGGTTCTATATGGTTTAAGGACACATATTGTTTATATGGGGTGCTGCTAATAATAATCTCTTCAAGGTGAGGTATTGGAAATCTGCAGGAACAATATAAGTCTTTATAGAGAAACTGCAATTCTTCTGATTACCACTGCTAGAGGGGATGATACACAAGCAACATGAGAAAACATGGGAAGAAAGTGTCCCAAACAAACCTAGATGATATATCAATAGAACACAATGACAATATGGTGGAAGGAATGTCAGAAAGGGAGTTCAAAATGTACATTATTAGAATGATGCAAGAAGAGAATGAGGGGATGAGAGAGCAAATGCAGGCAATGAATGATCATACCAATAATCAGCTAAAAGAGCAATTGCAGGAAGCAAAAAATCATTTCCATAAAGAGATTCTGAAAAAAAAACAACAAATAGAAATCCTTGAAATGAAGGAAGCAATAAACCAAATTAAAAACTCAATACAAAGCATAACCAACAGGATAGATCACTTGGAAGACAGAACTCAGATAATGAAGACAAAATATTTGATCTTGAAAACAAAGTCGACCAAACAGAGAAGACGGTAAGGAGTCATGAATGGAACCTCCAAGAACTATGGCACTTCATGAAAAGATCAAATTTAAGAATTATTGTGAATGAGGAAGGCACAGAGATACAAACCAAAAGAATGAATAATCTGTTCAATGAAATAATATCAAAAATTTTCCCAAATCTGATGAATGAGATGGAAAATCAAACACAAGAGGCTTACAGGACACCAAATGCATAAAAGTACATCAGATCCACATCAAGGCACATTATAATGAAAATACCTAACATACAAAATAAAAATAGAATTTTAAAGGCTGAGAGAGAAAAGTATCAGGTTACATACAGGGGAAAACCAATATGGATATCAGTAGATTTCTCAGTCCAGACCCTAAAAGCAAGAAGGGCCTAGAACAACATATTTCAAGCTCTGAAAGAAAATGGATGCCAACCAAGAATCTCATACCCAACGAAACTTACCTTCAGATTTTATGATGAAATAAAATCCTTCCATGATAAAAAGAAATCTAAAAGAATTCACAAATGGAAAGCCTGCACTTACAGAAAATTCCCAGCAAAATATTCCAAGAGGAAGAAATGAAAAACAACAATGTAAGTCAGCAAGGAGAGGAATATCCTAAAGAAATAGTCAATCAAAGGAGAAACCAAGTTAAGTTAGAAGCCAAAAAAAGCCAAAATGACGGGAAATATAAGTCATATCTCAATAGTAACCCTGAATGTAAACAGCCTAAACTCATCAATCAAAAGACATAGACTGGCAGATTGGATTAAAAAAAGACCTAACAATATGTTGCCTTGAAGAGATTCATCTCATAGAAAAGGACATCCACAGACTAAAAGCGAAAGGATGGGAAAAAACATACCACACACATGGACTGACCAGAAAAGCAGGGGTTTCCATTCTCATTTCAGATAAAGCAGACTTCATCCAAAGCTAGTCAGAAGGGATAAAGAAGATCATTTCATACTACTCAAGGGAAGCATAAATCAGCAAGACATAGCAATCATAAATATTTATGCCCCAAACAATAGTGTATCCATGTATGTTAAACAAATCCTCCTCAATTTCAGGAACCAAATAGACCAAAACACAATGATACTAGATGACTTTAATATACCTCTCTCACCACTGGACAGACCCTCCAAACAAAAATTGAACAAAGAAACAAGAGATCTCAATAACACAATCAATAATTTAAATTTAACAGACATATATAGAATATTCCATCTATCAACAAGTGAATACACTTCTCAACAGCACATGAATCCTTCTCTAAAATTGACCATATGTTATGCCACAAAGTTATTCTTAGCAAACACAAAAAGTAGAAGTACTACATTGCATTCTATCAGAACATAATGGAATGAAATTAGAAATCAATAATAAGGCACAAAACAGAAACTACTCCAACACTTGGAGATTAAATAATACACTATTGAACGATGCATGGATAACCAAAGACATCAGGTGGAGAATTAAAAAATTCATAGAGGTAAACGAGAACAATGATATAACATAATAAAATCTCTGGGAAATGGTGAAAGCAGTACTTAGAGGAAAATTCATTGCATGGAGTGCATCCAATAAAAGAATGGAAAGTCAACAAATAAACAACCTCACATTACAGCTCAAAGTCATAGAAAAAGAACAGATTAACACCAAAAGTAGTAGAAGACAGGAAATAATTCAAATCAGAGCTGAAATCAATGAAATTGAAACAAAAGAAACTATTAAAAAATTGACAAAGCAAAAAGTTGGTTCTTTGAAAAAACAAAATTGATAAACAGTCACACTAACAAAGAGAAGAGAAAAAAACTCAAATTACTAAAATTTGAGATGAAAAAGGAACTATCACAATGGACAATACTGAAATATAAAACATAATTAGAAACTATTTTGAAAATCTATATTCCAACAAAATAGAAAAGCTTGAATACATTGACAGGTTTCTAGAGACATATGATCCACCCAAACTGATCTAGAGGACATGCAAAATTTAAATAGACCACTTTCAAGCAATGAAATAGAAGTCATCAAGAGCCTACCTACCAAGAAAAGTCCAGGGCCAGATGGATTCTCAGCTGAGTTCTACAAGACCTTCAAAGAAGAACTCATTCCAATACTTTTCAAAGTATTCCATAAAATAGAGTAGGAGGGAACACTTCCAAACTCATTCTATGAAGTCAATATCACCCTGATACCAAAACCAGACAAAGACACAATGAGGAAAGAAAATTTCAGACCAATATCTCTAATGAACATAGACACAAAACAGAGACAAACCCATATAAATACAGTTTTCTCATATTTGACAAAGGACCCAAAAACATACAATGGAGAAAAGATAACCTCTTCAACAAATGGTGCTGGGAAAACTGGAAATCCATATGCAGCAAATTGAAACTAAACCCCTATCTCTCATACTGTACAATACTCAACTCAAAATAGATCAAGGACCTAGGAATTAGACCAGAGACCCTACCCCTAATAGAAGAAAAAGTAGGTCCAAATCTTCATCAAGTGGGCCTAGGACCAGACTTCCTTAACATGACTCCCAAAGCGCAAGAAATAAAAGCACGAATCAATAATTGGGATAGATTCAAACTAACAGGGTTTTTCTCAGCAAAGGAAACAATCAAGAATGTGAAGAGAGAGCCTTCAGAGTGGGAGAAAATCTTTGCCACACACACTTCAGATGGAGCACTAATCTCCAGAATTTATAATGAGCTCAAAATCTTTACAGCAAGGATACAAATAACCCAATCAATAAATTGCCTAAGGAAATGAGCAGGCACTTCACAGAAGAGGATTTACAAGCAATCAACAGATATATGAAAAAATGTTCAACCTTTCTAGTAATTAGAGAAATGCAAATCAATACTACCCTAAGATACCATCTCACCCCAATTAGAATGTCTATTATCAAGAATACAATAAGTGTTGGTGAGGATGTGGAGAAAAAGGTACACCCATACATTGCTGGTGGTGTTGGAAATTGGTGCAGCCACTCTGGAAAACAGTGTGGAGATTCCTTAGAAAACTTGGAATGGAACCACCATTAGACCCAACTATCCCACTCCTTGGCCTATACCCAAAGGACTTAAAATCCACATACTACAGTGATACAACCCCATCAATGTTTATAGCAGCCCAATTGAGTATAGTGAGATTGTGGAACGAACCTAGATGCTGTTCAATAGATGAATGGATAAAGAAACTGTGGTATATATACACAATGGAATATTATTCAGCCATAAAGAATAATAAAATTATGACATTTGCAGGTAAATGGATGAAGCTGGAGAGTATCATGTTAAGTGAAATAAGTCAATTCCAAAAAACAAAGGCCGAATGATTTCTCTGATAAGTAGTTGATGATATGTAATGGGGGTGGGGGGAGGTAGGGGAAGAATTGAGGAAGGATGGATTGTATAGAGGAAAGTAAGGGGAGAGGGGTGGGGAAGGAAAGATAATAGAACGTTACAACTATCATTATCCTATGTATATGTATGAATATGCAAATGGTATGATTCTACTTTTATACAACCAGAAAAAATGATAGTTGTACTTCATTTGTGTACAATGAACCAAAAAAAACCCCCAGAAAATAAAAATAATTAATTAATTAAAAAAATAATGGAATATGACTCACCAGTAGTTATTGGGAGGATATATGAAATAATATATAAATTTTTTTGTACCAAGTAATGGTTATTTATGTTTTGACATTATTTTTTTTTATTTTTTTTTTATTTATATATTTTTTTTTTATTGAACACAAATGGAGTACAGCTATTGTTTCACTGGTTGTACACAAAGTAGAGGCACATGTGGGGGGGAAAGATGACATTATTTCATTATCAGGTTTTTAAAATATCATATATTATCTATAATATTGTATATATTATATATATGAGTATCAATACATATCCTGACCAATTTTTAAAAAAAAATGTATTGTCTATGGTCTGTAGTTACTGTTGCTGTTGATTTTTTGTTTCATTCCATTATTTTCTGATAAGATACAAGAAATTTCAGTTTTTAAAAATTTGTTCAATCCGTGGTAGCCTAAAATGTGCTGTTTTGAAAAAAAATCTATGAATAGATGAAAAGGATATATATTTTGCAGCTATTGAATATTGTATAGAAGTCTTTTAATTCCATTTGATGTGCAATGTAGCTTTGATGATTCTATGTTGATTGGTAGGTGATATATCTATTGATGAAAGGGGGCTACCAAAGTCACCCACTATTATTGTACGAGGATCTATCTTTAACAGCATGTCCAATAGGGTTTGTTTTATAAAATTAGGTGATGTGCCATTTGGTGGATATATGTTTATAACCATCACTCTTTTCAATGAATTGTTCCCTTTGTCAATATGGATTATTTTTTCTCTTCTGATTGATGTTGTTTAAATCTGTCATGTCAAATAAAAGAATGACTCTTCTTACTTTTGACCTACATTTGATTGGAATGTAATTTTCCATTGTTTCACTTTCAGGCTGTGTATGTCTTTGCTGTTGAGGTCAGTTTCTGACATGCAACATATTGTTGGGTCTTGTTTTTTTAATCCAGTCAATCAGTCTGTGTCTTTTAACTGGGGAAATAAACCATTTACATGCAGTTATTATTGAAATGTTTAAATTCCTGGAATTTTATTTTTTGCTGTTTGAGGTAATCTGTTTTTCATTTCTTCCTCCATTTTTCATCTTGGAGTTTTAATTCTTTACTGAATGAATAATGTCTGATTATTTCCTACTTGTTGTTCATCTACTCTAGCAAGATTTATTCTTTCTTATCCTCTCATCACTGTGTTTATTTTGCTTCCTTTCCTCCATGTAGGATTCCTTGAAGTGTCTTCTCTACAGCTGTTTTAGTGTTCATAAATTTCTTTTGTTTATGTTTACCTTGAAAAGTCTTATTTTTACTTCTATTCTGAAGGATAACTTTGCTGGATGTAGCAACCTAGGTTTTAGTTATTTTCTTTTAGATTCAAAATATATCGTTCTATACCCTTCTGGTCTTTGGAGTTTCTGTTCAGAAATCTGTTATTCCAATGGGGCTGTCTTTATATGTGTATTTGGCACATTTCTCTTGTAACTTTCAATATTCTTTCTTTGATCTGTACTTTGGCAATCTAATTTTAAGATGATGTGGAGAGGTTCTTTTATGGTCATGTCTATTTGGTGTTCTAAATGCCTCCACGTAGTGCCTCTAGTATCTGGATGTTCACATCTTTCCCAAAATTTGGAAAATTTTCTATTATTTCACCAAATAAATTTTCTATGCCCTTAGCCTGTACAACTCCTCCTCTGTCTATACCTATATTTTACGTTTGATCTTTTGTGTCCCATAGGTCTTGCATATTCTCTTCATTCTGTCTCATATTTTCTTTATCACAGTCTAAATATGTCCATTTATCTACTTTGGCTTCAAGCCCTCATATTCTTTATTCTACTCGGTAGAGACTATTGGTGAGGCTTTTCAACTGAATTTTCTTTTATTTAACTTATTGAGCTTTTCATTTCCAATGTTTCTGTTTGGTTCTTTGTCACAATCTCTGTCTTTATTTAATTGTTTTTCTTATTCTGCACTGTCTTCCTTAATTCATTAAACTTTCTATTTGTATCCTTAAGATCATTGATCATTTTTAACATTCTTCTGAATTATTTGCCCACCATTTCATCTACTTCAGTATCTTTGGAATCAGTTACTAGAGAGTTATAAACATTTGGATTAGTCATGTTGCTGTGTTTTTTCATATTCCTTCTTTTTCTATGTTGAGATTTATGCATCTATTGGGATGCATATATCTTCAGCTTTTATGAGGACCACCTTAGGGAATAGCTACCCCTTAACAATGTTCTCCAGGCTATTGGTGTCTATTGTAATGTTGAATTTAATTCCAAATGGACTTAGTATAGATTCTCTGTAACTTCTCTGGCTTTGATTTTTGTGTTTTGGCATAGTGTACTAGGTCAGAGCCAGAGGGACACACATCTTCTGTAGGCTTCACAAGAGTGGGGTCCCTCTAATAGTTCAGGCTGATATGTTGTAAAGAGCAGATCATGTGAGTTATTCCTCTAGTTATTTTTCAAGTCTTATCTGGAGGAATTTGCTGTGTGCAAGGTTATGGTAGTAAACTCTGCTGAGGTCCCTAATAGGTGAGATGTCCACAACAGTTGTGTAATTACCCTAAGCTCTTCCTATGAGAGTGAATGTGAAGAAGGGAGACACTGGGTCCTCCAGCCATGCCTACTTGGGAATGGGTTAGTCAGCTGAGGACTTTTTCCTCCTCTGTTCTTAAATTTGAAGTATTTGCCAAGGCTTGAGCAGGACAGGATCATGGATGGACTAAGGTGCAACTGTGCTTAACTGCTGTGGTATAGCTCAGCAGCAAAGCACCAGCCCAACATGCTCAAGGTACTAGGCTCAACTCCAAAGGAGGAAAATAAACTCACACCCACAATATAAAAAAGTAGATATAAACAGTAACATTTAATTAAAAGTCATAGTAGCTAGAATAACAATAGAAAACAATACTAAGAAGTTAAAATTAATAAAAACTAAAATTAGAGAAAATGAGAAGGAAAGAGATAGCAATTCTTTGAGACTACAGTAAAAGTAAGATAAAAAGGAAAATAAAAGAAAAAAATTAAAAATATAAACAGATGGAGGAAAAAGGAAAAATGCCAGTGTAAAGTTCTTCATAGCCTGGGTGCCATGGTGCATGCCTGTCATCCCAATGGCTTGCGAACCTGAGGTAAGAGGATTGCAAATTCAAAGCCAGGTGCAGCAACTTAGTGAGATCTTTTTCAAAACGTAAAAGGGTTGGGGATATGGCTCAGTGGTTATGCACACCTGGGTTTGATCCTGGTAACAACATCAACAAAAACAAATTCTTCCTAGCTTAGATGTCTGGATTGGGGACACTTGTTTCAGAGTGTGTCCAGTCTTCTCAGAGCCCTTTAGTCTGCATTCCTAGTGGCATGGTCAATATCTGGGCTGAAGCATGCACTTCTCACTGGCCCAGATTCAACATTATGTAGGCCAAGCTGGGCAGGCATTTGTATTTTCCACTTCATGATTTCAGTCAGTGCCAACAGTGGCATAGTCAATGTCTGGGCCACAGCAGGCCCTTCTCACTAGACAAACTTTGGCATTATGTGGAATGCACTGTGTATGCATATATTCAGTCCAGTTGACTTAAGTCTGTGTTCCTGAGGGCATGGAATATATCCAGTCTGTGGTGAACACCTAGAATTTCCCAAGTTGTGATGGGAGAGCAATCAAATCAGTGTACTCTTCTCTGAAGAGAAAGGAATGGGAAATGAGCATTTTGCTACCCTCAGTCTTATCACTCTCATACTTGGGTTCCTTGATAAAACACATGCAACTGATCTCAATCCTCATCATAGAATGTGGGACCGCTGACCACTATATCCTCTACTGTCCATCTCAGCCCATATTTTCTGCTGCTCAAACCACTTGGTGGACAAATATCTACCTCTCCCCCTCATTGTAACTGTTTTGTGTGACTGTCTCCATTCTAGTCAGTCTGGTAGAAGGTCTATAGTGACCCTGAATTTTGAATGCTCAGATTTTCCTTCTCCCCATAGCAGTTTGGTCCTTACCAATAGGACTCCTGTCAAGATAGCATCTGGCTATAGCACTTTTAGTGTTTTCTGTGCAACGTATTGATTTTATTCTCAAGTTTGCTTGCTGTACAGAAGGAGACAAAGACTACACATCTTAATTGCATTTAAAGTTTGTATGAAACATGAATTTCTCTTAAAATCAGGATTGCTAGTCTGCAGTTATTATCACAGTTGGATGCACTGTTCAGCCTACCTAATACTTGTTGTACATGGTTCACCTCCTCTCATCAGAAAACCAAGCCCAGCCACTGCAAGTTGTGTTTTGCTCTCCTCTGTGTTTCCTTTTGGATTCACTGTGCTGTCACTTTATTGGTTTTCAGATTTTTTTCCTCCCTTTCTTTCCCTGGAATATATTTTTTTCTTTGTTACTCTGGCTCTTCTCTCTCACTGAGTCATGAGAAGGGAACTTCTATTTTGCCTCTTCTGGACAGCCTTCATTTTATGAGGTTAAGTAATATTCCATTGTATACATACACACAATGTCATAATTCTTATCCCATTCTCTTGCATTTGCTTTCTGTCTTGACCTTCCCAAACTATATACTCTAGAGTCAAGGTCTTATTCAACCTTGAATGTACAAATATGAAGTGTATCTTTAAAATTTAAACATTGAAGGTATAAACAATGAATCACTAAGAAGGTCAAGGCCAATGCATCTACTGTTCAATTTTAGTTTATAGTAGAGATGAAATAATTCAATAAAAAAGTTTGTACATTTTCTTGAAGGCGTCTAGATGTCATCCCATTTTTGTCAGCTGTTCAAGAGTCATAACTGCCTTACTCTGCAAATATTTCCTGACACAGTTCTTAATTTACTTGTTTCTCTTGAAAGCTGAGAGCCATCAACTTCAACTTTCTCAATATATGTGGTCAAGTTTCAAATCAAACTGGAAAGTATATGTCAATAACTTTCAGTACTATGTCAGGTGTTGTCAACCTAAAGCATATCATGTGAAAGGTGATATGAAACAGACTTAAAATCCTGAAATTCTGAACAGTCAAGTTGAAATACACATTGAAATTTGTCAATTAGGCATGACACTTGGTGATTCGCACAGATTTTCCACTCACCACATCATATCATTCTTAGATTTTTCTCAATCACTGTTGTTTATATCAAACTGTATTTTCCAATAACTTGACACTTATTCATCAAGAGATGTAGTTTTTACCCCTTCTGTTCAATTTATATTGGCCTTTGGGACTATCACAACTAAAAGACTATGGTATAAGTAACACTATATGACCACCCAGGCTAGGCCATAAAAGAAAATATAGCCTCTAAATTGTATTTTTTTCTCTCCTTCTCCCTCTCTTTCCCTCTCTCCCTCCCCTCCTCCTCCCCCACTCATTGTATGCTTGGACTTAAAATTCACCTGTCATGCTCTGAGGAATCATAGGGTCATAGAAAGGCTCACATGAAAAGAAACAAAAGGCTTTAGTCTAGGCTGAGGCACTTAGGCAATATTTAAAAAAATTTTTTTTAGTTGTAGATGAACAAAATAATTTCATTTTTATGTGGTGCTCAGGATCAAACCCACTACCTCACATGTGCTAGGTGAGCGCTTTACCGCTGAGACACAACCCCAGACCACTTAGACAATATTAAGCACAAATTTGCCAGCCATGCAAGTTATCCATCTTGGTATGTATCCTCTATTCTACCATCTCAATCAAGCCCCCTCAATTCATGCCAAATGAAGCACACATTAGCCTTCTTCATCAAACTCTGCTTGCATTATAGTCATGTGCTACTCAATGATTGTTGTTTTAAGTCATCAGTTTTTTTTTTCTTTTTTTGTAACCAGGGATTGAACTCAGGGGCACTGGACTGCTGAGCCACATCCCCAGCCCTATTTTGTATTTTATTTAGAGACAGGGTCTCACTAAGTTGCTTAGGGCCTTGCTAAGTTGCTGAAGCTGGCTTTGAACTCGCAATTCTCCTACCTCAGCCTCCTGAGCCGCTGGGATTACAGGCGTGCGCCACCATGCCCAGCTAAGTCATTAGTTTTGAGAATGCTTTGTTAAACATCAGTAGATAACTGAAAAGTATTCAAATAGAGAGCCATGTTCAAAATAAGACTATCACATTGCTAGAGAGTTTATTCTCTTTATTGGCACAGGAGAGAATGCTGTTGCAGAGTGTCCATTCCCTTTTTCTACCTGGTAGTCTATTCATTTTTAAAGGATCATTTACAATATCTTTTTCTTCCATGAATATTTTTTTAAATCCAGAGTTCTTCATTATTTTCTGTGCTCCCTCTGCGTTCACCTTTGTTCAATTCTATATTATATTGCTTATCTACTCTTGTGCTGTTATACATTTCTGACTCTTCTCCAGCCATATAATTTTATGACCAGGGACATGCAAAATATGTTCTCAACTAGAAATCAAGAGTGCTTACAATGTTCATCCTGAATTTATGCATTCAGTTATAAATTTTCTACCCTTCTAATACATGACCTCCAATGCTGCTGCTGAAGAATAAAACTGTGGGAAAGACTCCAGTTTCCCTAGGCTCAGTAGGGCTACACATCAAAGAATTAACTTTTTTTTTTTTTAATTTGGGTTTGGGTCTTATTTTTTTTTTTTTTTTTGTACCAGGGGTTGAACCCAGGGGCACTTAACCACAAAGCCACATCCCCAGCCCTTTTTTTCTTTTCTATTTTGTGTATATATGCATATATATATATTTAAATTTCGAGACAGGGTCTTGTTGAGTTACTTAGGGCTGAGGCTAGCTTTGAACTCATGATTCTCCTGCCTCAGCCTCCTGAGCTGCTGGGATTACAGGTGTGTACCACTGTGCCTGGCTGCACTAACTTTTAACAAGACAGAACAAATTCTATGGCCCAAACGGATTATGAGAGGAATGAGAATGATAGTTCTTGTTGAGCAGCCTTCTCCTTGAATCAACTCTGTTATGAAAAGGAACTTGAATGTTGCTGTGTCTGTTGAAATAGTTAAAACCAGAAAGTCAAAATATAATGAAGATGAGTTACAATAGCTTCCCTATTTCTGATACTTACTAGCTATCAAATTGTGAATGAATCACAGTATTCATGAGGATCTATTTATAAAGTAGACATAGTAATAAAATTCATTTCACATTAGAGGTGAAGATTAAAAGAAGGCTACATTGGGTAAGCAATTTGCATATGCTATGCATAAGTTCTATGAGAAGGGACTTTTGTGCTTCACATTTTATTATCATTGATACATTTCACATAATATGTTAATAAATTCAGAGTGCATAAATGCTGTTTCATGCCTTCAGAAAAATTAAGATATAAAAAATTATTTGGATTGCTATATACTAAGGCTAAGACACACAGTATTACCCTATGTATATGTAAGATTATATGAATTGTGTGAATCTACATTGTGAAAAAAAAGATATATTCCCTGCTGAATAATTATATCAAAATGGGTTCTACTGTCATGTATATTTAAAAAGAACCAATAAGAAATTTTAAAAAAAATGTAACCTCAATGTTTTTGGAGAAAAGTCAGATGTAAGAAAATGGAGCTTTGGAAAATATAATCACAAAAGTATTAATAGCAAAAGTAAAATGAAATAACTACTGTTGGTCAAGGCTTATTATATAATGAAAATTATATGAATTATAAATCTTAATGTAAAAATTCATCCTGACAAATAATATTATGTTTTACATTTTAATGTTGAAAGTTTAGGGTACAAAAATTTATGATAATTACCTGCTTTTACTTATCCTGAAAGAGGCAAAAGTTGGATTTGAACTTGTTCTCACTCAGCCTGATAATTAAATTTTATGAGATACATTTCTCCAGCTTTGGAGGTGTACCTCCAAAAATAGTGTATTAAAATAGTATATTAAAATAGTGATACCCTGCTTCTCCTTTTGAATGAATTCAATAATCTGTGCAAAATTTGTCAGTTGTATTAGAGTAGAACTAATAATCTTTGAAGGTACTCTGATTCCATGAGTATTAATTTGTATTTTAAATATCAAGTGCATTATCTGTGTTGTAATTTGTGTAGATGATTAAGATATGTTTTCAAATCAAAATCTGAGCCACAAACCCATTTCATTGCAATCAGACACCCTAGTAGGAGTATTTGGGACACTTTGGGGGCAGATACAAGTTCAGAGTTATCTGTATAATCTATATGTATGTAATTGCTATTCAGCAGTGTATATGTAGCTATCTTCAAAGCAGAAAGAAACTCTCTGAGGGAGAATTTATGGAACATGAAATTCCATAACTAGAGAGGGTTTCTGTTGTTCTGGTTAACTTCCCTTAAGAAGGCATGAACATACATATGAAATAGTAAATCTACCCCATAAATTTTTTCAGTATTGGGAAATTTTTTATTCTACCATCGAGTTACCCTTATACATACTGGGATTATATATGAACCTTTTCTTTTGTCTTCCAATATATACTGTGATAAAGGCAAAGACAGAATGCAAATGTAATATTCTATAAAGTGTAATACATGCCTTATATTTGTATATGTGGCATTGAGGAGTTTATGGTAGCTTTCCATATTCGTGAAGAACAAGCTTTATGTAGTGACAGAGCTCACAGTGTTCTATAAACTACAATAATATTTTCAGCTCACAAATAGTATATTATATTTTTATTTTATTTTTTTGCAGTGCTGGAGATGGAACCCAGGGCCTTGTGCTTGTGAGGCAGGCACTCTACCCGCTGAGCTATATCCCCAGCCCACAAATAGTATATTATAAACTCAAAGATATCTCTGTGCTCCTTGGTGATGTTTCAGAGCAACTTGCTCAGGAACTTCATAGCTTATATATCAGAAGTTGCACATGTTTGAATTGACTATAAAAATGTGACCAGGAAGACATGTTCTATCCATACATAAAATGTTTTTGAAAGTCTGTTTGTCTTTTCTTCTGGAACACTTTGTGTTGTTGTTGCTTTAGATACTGATTTTAACAGTTTCAACTTTACTGATTTTGAAGTACTTTTACATAGTGGGAAGAGTTGTTAAAACATAGCCCTAATGTCAAAAGTTGAAAATACTTTATTTGCAAAAACACCAACTTTGACAATGGAGTGGTTATTATCTTGTTAGTGTATCTAGTGGAAGCCAGAAGTCTGCATACATCTGAATTGCTGAGGGAACATGGTGCATTTACAAGATAAAAAAAGATTTTGAGAGAACCAATGTTCTTAAAGATTAGATGTTACATGAAATAATACTGTAAAAGTAGACAATAGCCTAATGGTTAATGGTGTGTAGAGATGAAAGAAATAAAGAGGGGGAGGGAATTTTATCAAACAGAAGAAAGGTGAGTAGAGTTGATGAAGGAGGTTAAGGAAGAGGAAGAGGAAAAAGGAAGAGGAGAATGGATAAACAGTGGAATGGTCAGTGAGTGAACAAATTTTAGTATGTGCATGCATGGATGTGGCATAGTGGGTCCCAGCATTGGCTGTATCCACAGGACACTAATTTTTTTTTTAAGTAAAGTGTAAATGGATTGAAGAGGCATTGGTAGAGATGGAGAAAGGGGAATGGGGAGCTGGTGCTGGGGACTGAAGAGTGGGTTGGGTTCCACACTTTGTATTTATGTCAAGGTGTACCTGGTGCTGTATCATAAGTAATGAAAGCATTAAGACTTCGTGGTAGATTATGAGGTCAAGCATCCCCTTCAAGTGAGGAAAACACTAATAATGATTTTAGTAGCAGAATTTTGGAGAAAGTAATGCTGTGCCAGTTTCTAGACTCAGGCTTTAAGATACTAAAAGATTACATCTCCTGTATTTTGGACCCTTTACACTTGAAATAGAGCTGCTATGTCTAATAAGACATTAAGAAATATGTGTACTAAGACACTACCATTCTGGAAGAAGCACAAGACTAGTACAGAGTATTGAAGGATTACACACCATTAAGAGAGAGGCAGAAAGAAAAAGACAAGCAGAAAAAGGAACACTGAAGAACCAAACATTAAAGTGGAACCTGCCACTCCAGCTGTAGCACCTGATGCCAAAACATGAATGGATCAGAGATGAGCCACTTAATTGAGCTTTTCCTAAATTCCTTGCCTACAAAACCGAGCAATTGCAGTGGATTTAAGTTGCTAAATATGGAGGAGTATGCAATACAGCAATAGATTACCAGAATAGGAATCATCAAATAAGTTGTAGAAGAAAGTGATGCCGATCTTGGCCATCATAAATAGTGCTGCAATAAACATGGGAGTGCAAATGTGTCTTTAGCACACTGATTTTATTTTCTTTGGATATATGCTTAGAAATGAGATTTATGGGTCATATGGTAGTCTTTGTTTAAATATTTGAAGAACCACCATACTATTGTTGATATTGGTTGTCCTCATTTACCTTCCCATCAGCATTATCTGTATCCCACCAGCAATTTTTATCCCTTATCTTTTTTTTTTTTTTTTGTAGTGCTGGGGATTGAACCCAGCACCTTGTGCTTTCGAGGCAGGCACTCTACCAACTGAGCTATATCCCCAGGCCCCTTATCTTTATAAGTTTTTAAAAATTCATTTTTACTGATATTTAAAAACACAATAATTACACATATTAATGGGGGACCATGGTTCAGTACATGTGTATATTATGTAATATTTACATCAGTTTAAAGTTATCCATCTCCTCACATATCAATTCTTTATGGTAAAAGCTTTCACAATCTTTTCTTCTGGACTTTTGAAATATATAGTATATAATTTTCTTTAGTTACCCTAATGTACAATAGCACACCAGGGTTTCTGACTTTGATCTAACCATTACTAAGTATCTATTTACCAACCTTTCCCCATCCCTCCCTTCTTTACTTTTTGCAGACTCTGGTAATCACCATTATATTCTCAACTTTGAGGAGATCAACATTTTTAGATTCTACATGAGTGAGATTATATAGTACTTGATTTTTTGTGCTTGGTTTATTTCATTTAACAGAGTGGTCTTCAGTTCCATCCGTATTGTCACAAGTGACACAATTTTTTTATGTCTGCATAGTATTTCATTATGTATATATAACATATTTTCTTGACCCATTTATCAGTTGATGGATATTTAGGTGATTTTTATTTCTTGACAATTGAGAAAAGTGCTTTAATGAACATGGGAGTGAAGATGTCTCTTCAACATACTGATTCTACTTCAGTATACTTGGTTGTAAAACCAGGAGGGGAATTGCTGAATATTATGATAGTGCTATTTTAAATTTATTGCTACCATTTTCTATAATGTCTGTACTTATTTACATTCCCACTAATAGGCTTCAAGTGTTCTTTTTCTTCACATCCTCACTAGAACTTGTTATATTTTGTCTTTTGTCATGTTTTAATAGTGTATTATACATAATAGTGGGGTTCATTTTGACATAATCATATATGCATAGAATATAATTTGTTCCATTTCAGTCCCCAGTGCTTCCTCTTTCCCTCCACTCCTTCCTCCCCTATTCCTCTTGCTCTCTACTGGTCTTCCTTCTATTTATTTATTGTTTTCTTAATTGGTGCTTTATAGAAGATATACATAAAGATGGAGGAGAAAAAAAAAGATGGAAGAATTCACTGTGGTATATTCATATATGTACATAGTGTAATTTGGTTTATTTCATTCCACAGTAGTTCTCTTTTCCAATTCCTCTTTTCCATCCCTCAATCCCCTTCTTCAACTCCACTTATGTCCCTTCTATTTTAGTTGGATCTGCCATACCTCATTTTCCCCTAAGTTTGCTCAAGCTTCTGCTTTTGAGAGAAAATATTGACTTTCTGAGTCTGACTTATTTCACTTAGCCATTCTTACTGGGGTGAAGTGTTAACTTCATTGTGAGTTTGATTTGCATTTCCCTAATAGTGATTTTGAGCATCATTTCATATACTCGTTGATAGAATTTTTTGGTAAAACTGGGATTTAGACATGGATAGGACTCTGATTTAAACTTGAAGACTTCAGGCAAAGATGCACATAAAATGAAAAAGCAACATTTCAATAATACTTTTTTTCTACTTCTGTCACCACTCCTCATTTCCAGCATTATAGTCTAAGCAATTTTCTTGAAAAGTGATACTTTTACCTTTCTTCGCATTTTTGATACTTTCTTTAATCTTTTTAAAGAATGTAGAATATTTTAATAAAAGCTGATTAATGTGATTTTTAAAAGAAATTGTTTCTGAGATTACAAAAGTTGCAACATTCAACAGTAAATGTAAATACCTGAATTGACTTAGGAAGACATTCTAATTAGAAACCTAGTAGGTAGGTGTTAAGTAGAAATTGACAAGTTATATGTAAATCAGCCAGACTAATATGCAATATTATCATGAGTGAATGAATAAGTGAATTAGTGAATGACTGAAGGGACAAGGAAGAAACAAAGGTGGTTGTGATAGTTGAGCTACCTATGAGATTGACAAAATGGATTATAGAACCAGTTCAATTAAAAAATTATGGTATTTAAACAGGAATACCCAAATTAATGGTATCAAATCAAGAAGCCAGGAAAAGAGGGAGGGGTGTGTGTGTGTGTGTGTGTGTGCATGTGTGTGCATGTGTATTTTTTATAAAGATGCTATAATATTAACGATAGGATGTTATGGTGTTAGGACAGTGACCTTCATGTCTGATCATGATATAACTTTTGTCTACTGAATAGACATTCCTTTTTTCTTCAGTACTTTCTGTAATTAAGAATTTGAAGCATCCTTTGGATTTTTATTTCCTATGTATATATGATTATGGAGTAAGAACTCCTCCATGATATTTCTTCCATTAAAATACAAACTTTTTAATGAGCTTTCATAGTTTTACTGCTGTTACAGCTTTTTGAAAAAGTGTAGATCAAATAAATTTGAGGCATAATTGCTCTGTTTTAGGTATATAAAAATTAGAAAACTGTTCTTTCTCTTGTATAGTTAGTTACCTTGCTAAATAATATATATATATATGATTTACACTGTAAAACATATAAAAAGGGGAAACATTTATTTTGAGCAGTATTTTCCATTACAATTATTAGTTGCTGTACTGTTTATATGTACTGCTTTTATTTTCAGTCTTTACTTTAGTTATTACCTGGGACATTTAAAAAGGAAAACAGGTCACACTGACAATACTTCATTTGTTTTCTTTTTCTACCTACTCAATGATTTCCCATTGTATAAAGTACAGTGTATTTTAAGAATTAAGGGTGAGAGAAAGGGAAGGAAAGAAAAGTACTGGGGATTTTTTAAAAATGTATTTTTAGTTTTAGATGGCCACAATACCTTTGTTTTGTTTATTTAGTTTCTTTATGTGGTGCTGGGGATGGAACCCAGTACCTCATGTGTGCTAGGCAAGCTCTCTACCACTGAGCCACAACTCCAGCTACAAGTATTGGGGATTAAACTGAAGCAAATTATGTTATGTGTATATGTTTAAATGAACCCCACTGTTATGTTTAACTATTATGCATGAATAACAAGATAAAAATAAATAATCCCTACTTATTAAAGCATATTTGGAGGATTGATACTACCTTATTTATTTTTATTTACATTGTATAAGTGTTGTTATATCATGATTGCTTCTATGAAGACAATATTCTTTGCACAAAAACATAATTGGTAAAGCTATCTTCAAAATTTAGAGGTTCTGAGATAGTACAAATTCAACATCTCCTGAAGTTCACATAGAACAAAATATTGAATACTTTTCTGTTTAAAAATATTAAAAGAATAAATGCATGAAGTAATAATTCTGTTAGGCTTCACTCCCCCACACAAGTTGTCTCCACATACCAGAATCTGATACTTTCAACTGCTTTGTTTTACTTTTTCTGAATAGTAACTTCCTAACTCTAAAAGTTTATCACAATTTTCTTATTATTCCAGTAGACAAAACCTATTGTGTCTATGACACAAAAATAAGAATATAACTTACACCTCTTCTGATCTACCATTGTACATCATACTCCTTATATTTTATTTATTTTTTTACCTTTGAAATTGGAAGAAAGAAACAGACATCAATACTACTTTATTTCATATATTTTTCTCAGAATTTCCAATTCTCTTTCATGGGTGATAAGATATTAGTAAGTGTACCTTTCCATCAACTTTCAGTATCTTTACTATCTTTCTTTTCTTTCTCTCCTTTATCTTTTATTTGTCAAGGCAAACATAATTTACTCCTATTTTGATAATAACATTTAAATGAACCATTTTTTTTTTCTGTACTGATTGGAAAAACTGAAAACAAGCAATTAGATTAATTTCATTTTAACTACAGCTCACTATGCAACAAAGTACTATGATAAACTTGTATTTAATTTGCATAGGTCCAATCCTGTAATTCTTGTGTCATCTCATGGAGAACACTCCTAATACCCAGATAAAGTGAATTTTTTTTCAGTTAAATAACTCATGATATATTGTAGTTCATTTTGCACTTTAACCTTGACATTTTGTTTATCACACTACCCCCCCTCCTTGAATTCCTTTTTTTCTGTTTTCAGATTAGGGATAAAACCTGTCACTAATAATTTATATCTTATTATTCATATTTTATCTACAGTTGGGATCCATTCTATTTGACACCTATATAGTGATATCATGTTGGAACATTTTGCTATTTGACTTCTGGTTGAATTTCATCATTTTTTTTGACTCTTATGTTCTTCCTGCTTCTTGATTTTCATCCTCTAGTTGCTTAGAAGACTAGACTTAGAGGAGGTATAAAGTAACTTTCTTCTGAAAATTACCAACCTTTGTCCTCTTGCTTGATGCATAGATTAAATAGACATAAGACTTTATTTTCAAAACCATGACCTATCTTTGGAGATTCTATTCCTGGTAAACCTTTGGAGATCTTGCCTTTATCCTTGGCATTCTTAAAGTTCAAGATACTGTGTTGAGCTATGGGACTTCCTCTCTCATTTGGCTTAAAGGCAGTGTCAAAAAGTGGCTCTTGGGGGCACATGGTTTTTTTTCACCTCTAAGATGATACTTCTATTATTTTCCTTTATATCTTTCCTTTGTATTTATTTTATTGTACCTTTTAGGAATGCTCTTTATTTTCCATATTTTTGTCTATTTTAGTTATAATTTTATTTTCCCCATGTTTAGGGCTCTTAGCAGGTACTGGTTAAACAGTTTCCCAGGACTAATTTTTCTCCTTTAGTCCTATTTGTGTCAAAAATGACTCTTATACATGACTTGATCCTCAATTTATTCTGCAGTGCTCATACCAGATGGATAGCTGAAGCAGCCCAGTGGTATAGGCCAGATAAAGTCAGGGGTCAGATGACCATGTGAGGGGAGAATCTCTATCCAGTGATGATGCTCAGAGTTTGACGTATCTTTCCAGTTTTTAATATCTATATTCAGTCGAGATCAGTTGTCAGTATTTTTCATAAAGGGATGCTGTTACTCAGAAATAGTCCATAAAAGGTGACCAAATTTAACAGTCATTCACTATAGATTTTGAAGTCTTGCATTGTGATAAATAGCTAGTTACTTTATTTCAGGGAATAAATGTCCTCATAATATATTAATAAGTTCATATTCATTTTCTATATGGTGAATCTGCTCTCCCTAGTCATGTCAGATGCACACTGTTGCTCTGTGGAAGCATCCTCACACACCCCAGATAATGCTTGACCAGGTGTTCAGGTGTTCATTCTGCCTAGCCTGATGCAATTGTCTTGTATACAGCTGAAAATATAATAATCTATTTCCCAGAATTCTTCATATGGACTTGGTTTACATTGGGAATCATAGTTACCAGGATTTCAGCAGCTGCGATCTTAATCTTTCAAGATTGTGATTTTGTAGATATTTAAATGTCAGGAATTTTAGACTTCGGGATTTTTTTACCTTTGAGTATTTATTTTGTCATTTGATATTATGATCAACATCAGTTTTAAGGTATGTCTGTGCTGAGATGGCCTTGTGTCCTAGAAATACCTAGGCCAGGGTTGGAAATCCCCAGGTCAGATTGTCTGTCAGACTGCTACATGACATATAGTATTGGTGTGGAAAGAAATTTAGGTGGGCCTCAAGGTTATCTTTAATCATATATTCATGATATTCTGCTTATAGTGTAGCATTATAAATCTTGTGTTTCCACCTTATTTCTATCTTCCAGAAATTGACTTTTCTCATCTAATGATAGTTCTGATGCTTACTTATAAATGGTTATTTTTTTCTGTCCATACTTTAACTTTACTGGATCCTTGAGAGAAAAGGGGACTCATTTTCTGAGGTTCATTCTCCATCTCTCTTCTTTTCTTTCCTAGACTATAAATTCTTTGGAAGTAGAGACTTCACTTAGTTCAAGATTATCTTCCAACAACTAGAAGGCTGGACACACAATACAGTAGGTAGAAAATAAATATTTGTTGTAAGAATTAAGAAATTTTGAATATTCAACAATAAAAGTCCCAAGAAGAAATAGATGGTAGTTCAAGTGAAGATAGTTTGAGAATTTAGTTTTAAGGAGATGAGATTGCAGGATAGAGCAGAAATGGAAATAGCAGAGCTATCATCATCACTAGGACCAGAGGCAGGAGGTGGAAGTTTTTTTTTTTTTTTACTCTTCATAAACAGGCAGAGGTAGAGAGGGAACCTCTGAGAAAGGATGAGTGAGATTCTTTTAAGAGAGACAGCTGACCTAATGGTAACTGACAGTGTTGAAGCAGGAAAATTGTAGCTCCTTGTCTTTGCTCTCCCATTTACCAACTTCATCAAGTATTAGAGATCACCTGAACCAACAGATGTCATCCATATATGCCAGTGTTCCCAGGAAAAATGTGAGGTATAAAGTGGGGAAGCGATTATTTCTGGGGGGTCAGAGAGAAAGTTCCCAACACCAAGGGTAACCATGTTATGTTCCTGATATTGGAGATACTTTTATTTCTTCCTTCTAGTTTCCTTTCAAGTAACTTAACATTTATTATCATTCTCTGAAGCCAAACCTCCATTCAGACGTAAGTAGCCAATTTTGTCCTCACAGTTAGAAACCTTCTGCAATTGTTACATTAATTTCCTCAGTTATTAATTGCCCTCTCCCTAGATGTTGCATATTAATAAATTTAGTAAAATCTGCATGAGAAGTAACCCTTTTTCTGTTTTCCAACATTTCTCTTTTTTTAATCCTCATTTTTCTTACTGCATCGTATACTAGTCTTCTTGCCTTTGGTCTCTCCCCTCTGATTGTATCATGTGTAATGATGGCGTACAAGATATTTCAGATTTTTGTCATTGTCACAAATCTTGCTTCAGTAAGCAACACACAGTATATCCTTTCAAGTTCCTGCCCTTTCACCTGCTCTTCTCTCTACCTAGACACTATCCATCCCTTCTCTAACTAATTATCACCCATAATCTTCTAGAATTCAGGTTAAGTGTTAGCTCTTTTCTGGATCCACCCTTACTGCCTTGGACAAAGTGTTTGTATAGTCCTCTAATGTAATTCTTTAGGTTTTTGTTTTCCAGCATTTGTCTTCCTCATCAGTCTGAGAAAACCTCAAATACAAAACTATATTTTATTTACCTCATTCTTCCTAGAACCTAACGTAACAGATGTCACATTTGGAAATATTTCAATTTTGGTTTGTGAACTTATTGAAGGTTACCAAAATGTCCAATTTAGCAAAGAGGGGTATATTTGAATCTAACACTTTTCTAATATAGAAGTTATCTAGAATTAATGCTGTATATTTAATAGAAAATGGGACACAGTGCAAACAACTTGCCTATTGGGGAAAATATTTAGGATATTTTGTTGAGACATATAGATATTTGATTTCTGGGAAAGATGAGTATTTCTGCCCTTTGCTCGTATGAATATTTAAGTAAGTGGTAATAAAATTTTTTTTTGTAAATGGTAAGAAAATACATACTTTAGGCTTTGTAGTTCATAGGGTTTTTAAAGCAACTGCTCCAATATACTGTTCTAGCATGCAAGCAGAACCTAACCTAGAAGATGTCATCAATAGGAAATTACAATGTTCATTTGTGATCTTAGTGAAGGTTATTGAAATGCCCAAGCTACCAAATAGGTTTCATGTTCTAGCATGAAACAATACTTGAGTCAGTGACTGTTTTCCAATAAAATCTTATTTACAGACTGAATTTGGACCACTAGTTGTAACTTGCCAACTATTGATTCGAGATATATATTTAGAAAATGAAAAATAATTCAAAGTTCTTACACAAAAATGAGTAATAGAAAATATTTGAACTTTCAATTAGAGATATCGTGTTACTTGGATCAGCTAAAAAAAATGGGGCATAACTTTTCACTTCCAAAGACTGCTCCAACCTGATGTGATTAAATTAACATGCAAAAGACAAAAGGGGACGTAAGTAGGTGTGTTCTATGGGACAAAGTTATAATCTTTAACTGTAATGTCTCATACAAGTAAGTAGATGCAGATAGTCTTATATTGCTCAAAGCTGGTTTGTTTATAATGCATCCCACAGCTTTTACATATGTTTTCTTCAGTAGTATGTGTAATTTGTTCCTCTGAAAGTGTTAACAGAGCTCTCCAATAAGATTACAGATTCTTCACAGTGTAGCTCATCTCTCTCTCAACGTTTTGTATCAATAACAGCACCAACTCAAAAGCTACTTTTATATCCAGGTCAACAGATTGTATTTCTGAATTCGGGTAGACTTTACTGTTTTCCATTTATGAGAAAGTGCATTTCCTATCTTTTCCATCACCTTAACAATGGGAGTTGTTTTCCCACGGTAGGTTGAGTGAAAAAATATCACTTTCTTCATTGTCATTTCGGCAATATTGATATTTTCTGGTCTAGTAGATGAAGCATCAAATGTAATCATTTTTTAATTCCTGAGTAATCCTTTATATCATATTACTTGTGTCTTATTTTTACTTTATATTAACAATGAAAAATAGAAAATAATTTCTACTGCGAGAGTTTGTTAAAACAAGAAGGCAGAAAAAGTGGTTTAAAAAAGTGATGATGGAATAGTCATGTTAAGTAATAGCTTTGTTTTATTATCTTTATTGTATATTATTGTATGATAAATTCTACCTGGTAATAAAAGTAATAATTTTTAATTTTGAGAATTTTGAAAACTTAAAAATTTTTTGAAGGATCATATATTTATAGAATATTTATTGCTCCCATCAAATAAACATGAATGACTACTTCCTGGTCTAGAATTAAGTATATTGATAACTACCTTGCTTCCTTATGGAAAATAAGTTCAAAATGTGCTAATTTGTTCCTCATTCCATTTAACTTTCATTAGTATAATTTGTTACACAAATTTTGACTTGAAAATATGACTTGAATTTATGCTAATACACGAAAGGAAAACTTTGTGAAAATTAGAAATGGTAACATTTACTAGTTTTGAAAAATAATATCGATGGTTAAAACAATAAAAACAGAAAATGAGGGCATTGGCAGTATTTTTTATACCTTTCCTATGAGGAAATCAACTTTTGAAATGAAAATAGTTGTTATACATTATTAAATTTAGCTCAATCTATAAAATTCAATTATTTAAAATTTTACTTTTTTAAATCATTTCCCTTACTGAGTAGAAATTTCATTCATATAAGGTAAATATGTATTCTTAAAATATTCCTTCCTGATATAGGCTCTTACATATGTGACATTCATCTTTTCACTTGTGATAATAGCAACAAAAACAAAAATGGTAGGTCATTTAAGAGAACACTTACAATTGTCATTCCTCATACTAAACACCAGTTATATTGCAAACTTTAACCCTCACTACAACCCACTGGGGAAGTATTGCTATGCCCTGCCCCTGATTTAGAATGAAGAAAGTGAATAGTAAAGGAATTAATCAAGCTAACACAATTAGTAACAGTTAGAAACAGGATATGTACTTAGATTTATGAATCCTGTGTGTCTTGACTGCTAGGACAACATACTGTGTGTAAATATTGCTACCTAAAAAACAATTCATAACCAGAGAAAGCTAGAACCAATTGAAGTAATCAGGTAAGTATAGGGACTGTCATGTGAAAATATATTCTTTAATTAAGATTTGGTACCCTGGAAGATAATGGCTGAAACCTAACATATGCTTAATTTACTAAAATTACTAAGAGTAGGATCAAAATGATCCAGTCAATTTTGAGGTCAAAATTAAAAGATGATTCTTTACCTCTTATGAGTGACTATATACTACCTTAGATACATGCCCCAATAGAGTTTGACATCATTGATGTTTATAGATGAGGAAATCTCTTTAAGTGGATGTTGACCAAATAGAAGTACACCATCTCTTAAATGTTACATGCTGTTACTGTGTTTAATTTTAAAAAATTTTGCATTTGTAATAGACTTCATTCTATTTGAATTTGTCTGAGAGATTAATACTTAAAATTATAATCAGTTGGCATTGATCAATTGGTAAAAATAACAACAATAAAGATTGTAGGTGCCGGGTGTGGTGGTGCACACCTGTAATCCCAGTGATTCGGGAGGCTGAGGCAGGAGGATCTCAAGGTCAAAGCCAGCCTCAGCAACTTAGTGAGGCTCTAAGCAACTCAGTGAGACCCTGTCTCTAAATAAAATATAAAATAGGGCTGGGAATATGGCTCAGTGGTTAAGTGCCCCTGAGTTCAATCCCTGGTTCCAAAAACAAAAAAAGATTGTAGTAATTTAATAGAATATTTACAATTATCTTTCCCCATAATAGATATAATTTATGTTGTAGTAATTGTCACTCACAACCACCTCATTGTAGGCAGTATAAAGTTAAAAAGATAAATATTGGCATCTATTTATGAATATTAAACTTGATGCAAGAATATTTATTTGGTAGTGGGGATAGAATTCTGAGCCTCATGTGGACTAGACGAATGCTGTACCACTGAGCTACATCCCAGCCTTTTTTTTTTTTTTTTTTTACTTTTTATTTAAGTTGCTCAGTCTAGCCTGGAACTTGTGATCCTCCTCCTTCAGGCTCTAGAGTAACTGGGATTACAGGCGTGTGCCACTGCACCTGGCAAGACTACATGTTTCCTAATCAAAGATAATCATACAAGTTTTCATTCTTAGTGTATTTTAAATTCTTGTGTTAACAAGAAAGAAAGCTAATCTTAAGGTGATTGTCACTTAATAGTTCATACACAGAGGACAAGTATTTTAACTGCATTTTTTAAAGTCGTGTAGAATCTGAATATCAATTGGTGTTTAAGAACATAACAGCATAAAGCTGCAGCTTTTCTTCCCTTGGTAGCACTTTCGTTTCATCCTTTGTCTCATGCATTTCTTTACATAGATCTATTTAAAGCATTTGGGATTCATTCATGGTTGATGTACATGTGTAACATTGCTATTAATGGCAATCAAGACAAGAATATTCCCTCTTGTCAAATCCACAGAGAAAAGTCAAATCGCTTCGACAGCATAAGAGAGACCAGCTGTAAATTTTATATTTGCCTAAATGGTAAAAGAAAAGCAAATAAAAGGGAAAAGGCCCAGTTTGTATTCCCTTGAAACAAATCTACTGGATTTTTACTATTTAGGATGAATCTTACATATATATTTTTCTATTTCCAAGCTACTGTATTTCTCTTTAAAGCAAAGAGATAAATCCTTTTTTGATAAAAGTTTTGTGTTGTGCAGAAAATTTTCTTCACATAGCCAGGTTTCTTTAGTAGCCACTATTGAAGGAGTTACTGCCATTCTTCCTAGGATTGGCATACAATCCCCAACTTCATGAAGCTGACAAACTGTTAGAAAAGACAATATTATATGTAAACAGCCTTCACAGAGGGAAGTGTATAGAAAGTGCCATCAGAATGATATGAACACAACATAAAGCCAAGTATTAAAAGGAGACCATATTCAACAGTAAGAAGCCACTGATTTTCTTAATAAAATTCAGCATACACTTTCGTTAAAAATGGCCGTATATGCCTGCCTGAATGCTTGACTTCTAAAATCCTCAGTTTCAATGTTCTTTCCTGCTACCTGTATTCCTAGGCTGAGGAAGAAGTATTTTCTAGCAGCAAATTTCAGCCTCTGCTATCAACAGTTTTCTAGAAATGTCAAACATTGTGTGTTAAGAATGAATGGACACTGATGCAGGTATCTTTCTTCCTCCATCCTGCTGTTTCTCAGGCATGCTTTGCTTTATTTTCAGATTTGGAACTCATAGACTAAACATAATTTTCAGAAATTTTTTCAGAAAAAGCATCTGAGTAATTAAAAATATTTAACTTCTTTAGTAATTCTTCTTGCCCTCTGTACTCTGGCACTTAGACTCCTGAGAGAGAAGTCCCCTTCCAATGAACAGATTATCTCAATTGTACTTCATTATTATTTATTTGTCATTAATTCTGTTATTTCTTTATGACACATCATCTGTCATGATTGTGCATTGACCATCTTCAACATTAACCTGTATATTATATGAAAATATCATTATACTTGTCTCTTATCATTACATATCGAATATATAGCATAATGCTCAAAACATAAGATTTAATCAATGAATATTTCTTGAACGGATGAATGTTTTCAGGACTTTAAGTATGAAGTATATTAAGAAAATATTTAATTTTTACAAATGCTTTACTTGTTATGTTAGAGCAGTAGGATGCTGCATATAGATTATAACCACAGGAAATTTGCACCTGAATTTTAATCACTGTAGAAGGTTGTATCATATTATTACACGTGTATGGCAATTTGTTTGATTTCTTTTCTAGTAAAATAAAATTGTAGCAAGTAATTTCCTTTAATGATAATTTTCTACACAAGTTTAAAAATATCAGGCATATAGCAGGCATTTTTCCATAAGCCAAGTCATTCTTACTCATTTTGTCTTTCCTCAAAAATATGAATTTAGACTCTTGTTCATCCTAAAATTTTTATATTCCTGATAATACCTAATGCTTTCTCACAAAATGTCTCTTCGTATCTAATTGGTACTTAATAAATCCTTAACTGTCTCCCACAACTAAGAGATGCTGCCAACAAGATTTTGGCAAGCCTTGGATTCTGCCAGTTTATAGTTGAAATCTCTGACAGAAGCCCAAAGTGCTGATTATCTGTGTTGTTGACTAAAAAGAGAGCAAAGTGCTTTAGGTTGTAGGCATTCATGCACATGGCAGAATTGGCATTCTGTTTGAAAATGTATCTGACACACATTCTTGCTCAGATGCAGAGCTGTGGAGATCCTTCCCTGTGGAGGTGGACTATAGGGGATCCTTGTGGAAAGTAATTACTTGATTGATGGATAACCAGACAGAGTCAGTTAGTTAGGCTACAGGCACAGTTGAGTATTTTACAGCTCCTTTTAGACTTACCCACTCTAAAGGGATAGGGTATGTTTGGGTTGTTTTGAGGTTTTATTAGGAGATTTGATATAGCAGCAGTAGCGCCTTGTTTTTAGTGTTAGTACTTTCTGCATCCCATACTAATATGTTATTGCCAGAGGTCACATACTAGCCATCTCTTTATTTCCTTTCTTTATCAAATTTTATTATTTTATTGGTTCTTTTTAGTTACACGTAATTATAAAGCATGGAATATAATTTATTCTAATTCAGTCCCCTGTGCTTCTCCTTTCCCTTCCCTCCCTCCCCTTGTTCCCTTCCCTATGGCTATACTCTGCTGCTTTTTCTGCTTGTTATGGTTTGGATGTGAGGTGTCCCACAAAAGTTCACATGTGAGACAATGCAAGGTTAAGAGGAGAAATGATTGGTTTGTAAGAGTCTTAACCCAATCAGTGAATTAATCCCAGATGGGCTTAATTGAAGTGGTAGGATGTGACTGGAAGAGGTGGGAATTAGGGTGTGGCTTTGGGGAATATATTATTTGTACCTGGTGGGTGGAGTCTCTCTTTCTGCTGCTTGATCACCATGATGTAAGCTGCTTCTCTCCACCACCTCTCCCACCATGATGTTCAGTCTCACCTTGAGCCCTGAGAAATGGAGCCGGCCTTCTATGGACTAAGACCTCTGAAACCCTGAGCCCTCAAATAAACCTTTCCTCCTCTATAATTGTTCTGGTCAGATCATTTAGTCACAGCAACAAAATAACTGACTAAAACACTGCTGTTTACATATTTTTTTTAATTAATTTCTTATGTATGTACATGATGGTGAGATTCACTGTGGTATATTCATATATGCACATAGGAAAGGTAGTTCAGGTTCATTCCACCATCTTTCTCTATCCCATCTCTCCTCCCTTCCCTTCATTTCCTCTTGTCTACTGCACTGATTTTTCTTCTATTCTTTTTTTATCTCCTCCATATTTTGGATTAGCTTTTGTATATTTATTAATTCTCTCTTCTCAACAAGCTATGCAGAATCCCAAAATACATGTAAAATGGGGGTTATCTATGTGTAATAATTTATACACAAAGGTGTATTGGTCTCCTTCCTCACTTCTAGTTGGGGATATTAGGAAGGGCATCTTTCTCCTCTTTCTAACTTAGAGTTGGAGTTTACTAAACAGCTACTATTTAGAGGACAGATTCTGGCTCTTTTTCCCTTCCCAACCAACTATGCTGCAATTTTCTCTGCAGTTGATACCAGGGTTTGAACTAATTTATTTTCATTAAATCAGTTCAAATTCAAATTTAAATTTGATAGTATTGATAATTTTAAAATAATCATAATTCTTTATGATAATCATAAAATAAAACAGACAAAAATAATCATAACAAAACAGATAAGCTATACTGTACTTTCTATTCATTTTAGAGAAAATTTGAAAATATGGAACTTTGATTTCAGTCCCTTCTGAGACAAGAATTTGAGTATTTTTCTCAAAATAGATCCAAATATATAGCTATATTCATTTTGTAGTCCCTTTTGCAAATTAAAACAACTCTTAAGAGATTTATTACAGAATAAAAAATCCTAAAGTTCTTAACAGTGTTCATGCCTGAGGTTTATAGTTAGAATGGGGAGCAAGAGAGGACTGGAAGTGGAGGAATTTTAATTTTATAATCTATGCAAATTTCTGTATTATTACAATTTTATTGTGAGCCTATATAACCTTCTAAAGTATAATCACAAGGACAATAATGAAAATTGTCACTGCTTCATTCCCCCCTCATTCATACATTCATGTATGCTTTCACTCACTCAATTCATATTTAGTGGGTGCCTAATACATTATAGCTCTGGTGAAACAAAAGAAAAATAAAACACAACTTATGTTATTAAGTATTTAACAGTTCACAGATGAAACACATACACACCAGTGATCATAGTACTGTGATACAAAGTCTGAGAATCTTTACCATATGATGCTTAATAAAGAAGACTTTCATATTACCTGGATTTGAATCCTAGCTAATGTATTTTTTTATTGTTACTACATCTCTCTCTGTTCTGTTTGCGCCATCTGAAAAGTGGGAATGAATAAAGCATCTATCTCACTGTGTTGGTCGATAAAAAAGTTAGTATTGGTAAAGTGCTTTTAACTGTCTGGCAGAGTAAACAATCAGTAAGTACTAACTATCCTGGAAGTAAAAACAAAGAGCATCCAAACCACATCTTGTTGGTGAGGAGAAAACTAGAAAGGGATTCCTTAGCAGTGAGGCTAAATGAAATCTCAAGAGTATACACAGGGACTTTCTAAGTGAAGAAAGATTGGATTTTCAGCTGAGCTTGTGAGCCAGTATCAGTCTGCTGGAAGGTTATGTTTGTTTTTCTCAATGTTTACCATTTGTGAATACTGTTTTCAAATATTTCTTTATCATGACATTTCACATAAAAATCAGATCTTGAAAAGTGGGAACTTTTAAACTTGGACCCAGATGGCAGCAGGTAGACAGAGCTGTAGGACAACTTTCTAAGATCCTTACATGAAGCCTTTTTTCTTTATTTCACCAGCACACTGATGCTGGGGATTGAACCCAAGAGTTTGGCATGCTAAGACTCCTGACAATGGGACACTATGGAACTGTACTTGGGGAACTGTTTTCCTTTCATGCTGCCTCCTTTACATACACACTGAACTACTAGGTTTTTGATCTGTGATAAAAGGAATCGTATGGGGAGTAACTTAAGTAGATGACAAAGAAGTAAGCCAGGATCAGATCATAAATGGTTTACTCTTTTTGATTCAAAGAATAGAGATTCTGTCCTCAAAGCTACATGGAGGCGCTGATGCATATAAGAAGGGTAATTAAATAGGAAATGTAGCTTTTTGGAAAGGCCATGCTAGCGACAATGGAGAGACCAAAATGCAATTATATGTAGGCTTGTAACCCAAATCACAATCCAAATGTAAAATATTTTCATGACCCTAACTCTTTTTCCTTAGTTCATTTGATTCCCTCCATTTACTCCTGGCACCAGGCAACTACTCATTCTTCTGTGTTACTATGAATTTTCTTGAATGAATATAAATAACATCATATAATATGTAGAAATTTGTGATCGATTTCCATTATTCATGCTCTTGTATGTCTTAATAATTCCTTTCCCTTGCTGTATAGTATTTAATAGTAAAGGTATACCAAAGTTTGCTTAACTATTCAACAAGTAATGGAGATTAAGTTGTTTCCAGATTGTTTCTCTTAGGATAATGAATAACTAATATATATATTTATGTATATATGTATATATATTTACATATATATGTATATATACATGTATATATATCTATATATATTTCAATATGCTTTGGGAAAATACCCATGAGTAGAATTATTGGGTTTTATGGTAGACTTTTGAGTTATTTATAAGATATTTTCTCCTTGTTTTAAAAAGGGCTAGTCATTTTGCAGTTTTAACAGAAATGTGTGAGAGTCCACATGCTCCACATTTTCAATACCATTTTGTATTTTCAATAGTCAAAACGTTAGCCTTACTACTATATGTGTAACATTTTCATATCATCACTAGTTATTTCTCCAAAGGCTCGAGACTTTGAGTGTCTTTCCATGTTATTACTGCTGATTTACATATTTTGTGAACTTCTGTTTAAAACATTTGGTCTATTTAAAGATAAGATAACTGCTGATAAGGAGGGATAGGAAAAGAGAAAAATGGTGAAATAAATCTGAACAAACTTTCCTATGTGTATATATGAATACACCACAGTGATACTCACTTTTATGTATACCCACAAGGCACTAATCTAAAAAACATAAATAAATGGAAGAAAGATCAGTAGAGTACAGGAAACGGAACAGGGGGAGGAAGGAGAGAAGGCAAAGAGGAAATACTGGGAATTGAATTTGAGCAAATAGTATTCCATTTTTGTATAATTATGTCAACATGAACCCTAATATTACACATGGCTAAAATGAACTAGTTGCTTCATAGTTGCTCATAACTGGATTCAGCAAATTTTGAGAATATGAAGTCAACTTGAATTTTATATTAACTATTTTTAATAAAGCTACTTCAGCCTTATGTATTTTTATCATTATGTTCAACATGTTTTTTAACTTAATTTTTTATTTCTTCTCTGACCAATCTATAATTTAAAAACATTTACCAGTTTCCAAATATTTCAGTTTTTTATATTTATTTTTACTTTAATTATGTCATGTTCAGAAAACATACTTTATATGATTTCATTCTAAATATCTGGATTTATTTTATGGCTCTGTTTATTTACTGTGTAGCATGCATATACAGACTATGTATTCTGATGTGATTGCATTTGAGTTTTGTTAATAATCAAATCAATGGGTAAATAGTTTGGTTTCTTTTCATTTTGTATGTTTGCTGAATTTTTTGCAGTGCCAGGGATTGAACCCAGGTCCTTGGCATGCTAGGCAAACACTCCCCCTCTTGGCCTTACCCCTTGAATTTTTCATAATTATATTGCATGCTGCAAGAGGAATATTGTAATATCTCATTATTCTTTGGGAATTTTTGGTTTATTTGTTTATATCAGTTTTGCTTCATTTCAAAACAGTATTTTATTATATTTTCCTATAAAATTGATGTCTTTATTTTAATGAAATATTCCTCATTATCTTTGGTTGTAGTTTGTGTATTAAATTTTATTCTAATTATTTTTAATATAGCTACTTCAGCCTTCTTATTCTTATGATTTTTATGGTATATATAGTGTTCTACCAATTAAGTTTCCACCTATTTCTCATTCTATATTTAAAATACATTTTTTTGTTAGCAAGGTAGGTCTCCTTTTAAAACACCTTTACTTAAAATCTCTCTTTTAATTCTTTACATTAAATATAATATTTACGTGGTTTGGTTTTTGTCTACAATTTTGTTTGCTATTTATTCTCTTTTCCCCAGTATTCCTTTCCTGACCTCTACTTTGATTTTTATTGTTCCTAGAAATTTATTTAAATTTTCCTGTTTTATTGATATGCATCATAATTTTAGAGAGTATTCTGAGAATTAAATATCTAAATTTTACTTCATTGTTATGCTATGTAGTTTGGCACTTCATGTATATTGTAGACACTTTGCAATCCTATAGGTCCATATATCCCTGGTCCTTATTCTAGAGCCATAAACCAATGGCTCATGATCAAACTTCCTGTTTTGTGAATAAAGTTTTATTTGAACACAATCATATATATCAACTTATATATTTATCTGTGACTGATTTTATGGCACAAGGGCATGTCAGTAGTTAAAAAACAGCCCTTATAGCCTGCAAAACCAAGGATATTTTTATTTCACATGTTAGGTTTTTATATGAGTTATAGTTCTAAATATTTTAAAACCTACCAAAAAATTTAGTAGTGTTTGCTGTAGACTTGAGAGTAAAAGAAAGCATATGGTCATTTGCATATACTGAATTTTTATGATTTCTATTTCTTATTTTTTTCTGAGCACGTGAATTTCCATCTAGTATTACTAAATTTTAGTATGTAGAACTTTCTTTAATATTGCTTATAATTTATATCTGCTGGTAATAACTTTTTATTTACTTCTTTAATAAAAAATTGTTTAGTGTGATAGTATATTTTTGTTCTACTGTGACTGTTGAAGGATATGTTATAGAATATTGTTTATGTAGGTTTCCAGGTTGATATTTTTCTTTGTTTGCTTATGTTTTCATGTACATGGTGCTGTTATCCTCTCTTCTGACATCTATACTGTCGAGTGAAAAAGTTAACTATTAATTGAATTGTTGATGTCCTATAGGCTGTCCTCATTTCAAGATTTGCACTTCTTTTTTTAATTTGTTCTTTTTAGTAATACATGACAGTATAGTTTGATATATTTATAGAAACATGGAGCACAGATTTGCTCCTTTCTCTAGTTTTCAATGGTTTTCTTTGTATTCTTATATGTGTTATATTTGTAAATTTCTACCTTTAGTTAATTCTGGGGAACTTTAAGAAATTATTCCTCCAGACACGTTTTATTTACCATTCTTCTATTTCAGGAATTCCAGTTATTTGTTGGAGAGAATATTAAGTATTAACTTACAGCTCTATGAGACACTTTATTTTAAAATATTTTTATTAGTGCATTGTAGTGATACATAATAGTGGGATTCATTTTGACATAATCATATATGCATGAAATATAATTCACTCCATTTCAGTCTCCAGTGCTTCCTCTTTCCCTCCACTCCTCCCTCTCCCTATTCCCCTTTCTCTACCCTATTGGTCTTCCTTCTATTTATCTAGAAGATTTTTTCTTCTTTATGGCTGAGTAATATTCCATTGTGAATATATATCACAGTTTCATTATCCTTCAACTATTGAAGGGCATCTAGGTTGGTTCCACAATCTAGCTGTTGTGAATTGAGCTGCTATGAACATTGATGTGACTACATCACTGTATTATGCTGATTTTAAGTCCTTTGGGTATAGGACAAGGTGTGGGATAGTGGGGTCAAATGGTGGTTCCATTCCAAGTTTCCTAAGGAATCTCCATACTGGTTTCCAGAGAAGCTGCACCAATTTGCAACCCCACCAGCAATGTATGTATGAGTGTACCTCTTTCTTTCCCCACATCCTTGCCAACACCTATTGTTGCTTGTATTCTTTTTTTTTTTTTTTTTTTTTTGGCAGTGCTGGGGATTGAACCCAGGGCCTTGTGCTTGTGAGTCAGGCACTCTACCAACTGAGCTATATCCCCAGCCATGTTGTTGTATTCTTCATAATAGCCATTCTAATTGTTGTGAGATGAAATCTTAGGGTAGTTTGGATTTGCACTTCTCTTATTACTAGAGATGTTGAACATTTTTTCATATATCTGTTGATTGCTTATAGATATTTTGTGAAGTGCCTGCTCATTTCATTAGCCCATTTAATGATTGGGTTATTTGTAATCTTGGGGTGAAGTTTTATAAATTCTGGAGATTACTGCTCTGGTATGTATGTGGCAAATATTTTCTACCACTCTGTAGGCTCTCTCTTCACATTGTGGATTGTTTCCTTTGCTGAGAAAAAGCTTTATAGTTTGAATTCATCCCAATTATTGATTCCTACTTTTACTTCTTGTGCTTTGGAAGTCATGTTAAGGAAGTCTGGCCCTAAGTCAACATGATGAAGATTTGGACCTAATTTTTCTTCTATTAGGTGCAGGGTCTCTGGTCTAATTCCTAGATCCTTGATGCATTTTGAGTTGAGTTTTCTGTAGGATGAGAGATAGGGGTTTAATTTCATTTTGCAACAAGTAGATTTTCAGTTTTCCAGCACCATTTGTTGAAGAGGCTATCTTTTCTCCATTGTATGTTTTTGGCACCTTTGTCAAGTATGAGATAACTGTATTTATGTGGGTTTGTCTCTGTTTCTTCTACTTTTTACTATTGGTCTACCTGTCTATTTTGGTGCCAGGACCATGCTATTTTTGTTATTATTGCTTTGTAGTTGAAGGTCTGGTATTGTGATAGCACCTGCTTCGCTCTTCCTGTTAAGGATTTCTCTGGATATTCGGGATCTCTTACTCTTCCAAATGAATTTCATGATTGCTTTCTGTATTTCTATGAGGTATGTCATTGACATTTTAATTGGAATTGCATTGAATCTGTTTAGTACTTTTGGTAGTATGGCCATTTTGACTATATTAAGTCTGCCTATCCAAGAACATGGGAGATCTTTCCATCTTCTAAGGTTTCCTTTAATTATGTTCTTTAGTGTTCTCTAGTTCTCATTGTAGAGGTCTTTCACCTATTTTGTTAGATTGAATCCCAAGTATTTCATTGTTGTTTTTTTTTTGAGGCTATTGTGAACAGGGTGGTTTTCCTAATTTCTCTTTCAGAGGATTCATCACTTATGAATTGAAATGCATTGGATTTATGAGTGTTGATTTTATATCCTGCTACTTTGCTGACTTCATTTATGAGTTATAGAAGTTTTCTGGTGGAATTTTTTGGATCCTTTAAATATAGAATCATGTCATCAGCCAAGAGTGATAGTTTGAGTTCTTCTTTTCCTATTCATAGCCCTTGAATTCCTTTGGTCTGTCTAATTGCTCTGGCTAGACTTTCAATAGGATGTTGAAAAGAAATGGTTAAAAAAAGCATCCCTGCCTTGTTCCAGTTTTTAGAGGGAATGCTTTCAGTTTTTCTCCATTCAGAATGATGTTTCCCATGTACTTAGCATAGATAGCCTTTACAATGTTGAGGTATGTTCCTACTATCCCTATTTTTTTCCTACTGTTTTGAGCATGAGGGGATGCTGTATTTCATCAAATGCTTTTTCTGAAATTATTAAATCATATGATTCTTAACTTAAGTTTGTTGATGTGATGAATTACATTTATAAATTTCTGGATATTGAACCAACCTTTGCTTCCCTGGGATGAAACCAACTTGATCATGGTACACTAGCTTTTTAATATGTTTTCATATGTGATTTGCTAAAATTTTGTTAAGAATTTTTGCATCCTTGTTCAATAGGGTTATTGCTCTGAAGTTTTCTTTCCTTGATGTGTCTTTGTCTGGTTTTGGTATTAGGAATGAGTTTGGAAGGGTTCCCTCCTCTTCTATTTCATGGAATACTTTGAGGAGTATTGCAATGAGTTCTTCTTTGAAGGTCTTGTAGAACTTGGCTGAGAATCCATCTGGTCCCAGATTTTTCTTTGTTGGTAGGTTTTTGATGACTTCTTCTATTTTATTGCTTGAACTTGATCTGTTTAAATTGTGTATGTCCTCCAGATTCAGTTTGGATGGCTTATATGTCTCTAGAAACCTGTCAATGTCTTTGATATTTTCTATTTTGTTGGAGTATAGATTTTCAAAATAACTTCTAATTATGTTTTGTATTTCAATAGTTTCTGTCATGATAATTCTTTTCCATCATGAATTTTAGTAATTTGAGTTTTCTCTCTCCTTCTCTTCATTAGTATGGGTAAGGGTTTATCAATTTTGTTTATTTTTACCAAGAACTAACTTTTTGTCAATTTTTTTGAATTGTTTCTTTTGTTTCAATTTCATTGATCTCAGTTCTGATTTTAATTATTTCTTGTCGTCTAATGCTTTTGGTGTTGATCTTTTCTTCTTTCTCTAGGGCTTTGAGTTGTAATATTAAGTCATTTATTTGTCAACTTTTTATTCTTTTTTTAATTTTTACAGACTTCATTTTGATTCTTTGTACACAAATGGGGTACAACTTTTCAGTTCTATGGTTGTGCATGATGTAGACTTTTTATATTTTCCTTGAATGCACTCCATGCAATGAGTTTTCCTCTTAGTACTGTTTTCATATTGTCCCAGAGATTTTGATATGTTGTATCATTGTTCTCATTTTCCTCTATGAATTTTTTTATCTCCTCCCTGAAGTCTTCTGCTATCCATGTAGCATTCAATAGCATATTATTTAGTCTCCAGGTGTTGCAATAGTTTGTTTTTTACTTTTTTATTGATTTCTAATTTCATTCCATTATGATCTGATATAATAAAAGGTAGTGTCTCTACTTTTTTTGTATCTGCTAAGAGTATCTTTATGGCATAACAAAGGGTCTATTTTAGGGAAGGATCTATGTACTGCTGAGAAGAAAGTGTATTCACTTGCTGATGGATGGAATATTCTATATATGTCTATTAAGTCTAAATTATTGGTTGTGTTATTGAGTTCTATGTTTTTGTGTTCAATTTTTTTGTAAGATCTATCCAGTGGTGAGAGTAGTGTGTTAAAGTGACCTAGTATTATTGTGTTGTGATCTATTTGGTTCTTCAAATTGAAAAGGATTTGTTTGATGTATATGGATGTGCCCTTGTTTGGGGTATAAATATTAACAATCTTTATGTCTTGTGATTTATGCTTCCCTTAAGCACTATGAAATGTCCTTCTTATCCCTTCCAACTAACTTTGGCTTGAGGTCTGCTTTATATTCTATGTGGATGGAAACCCGTCCTTTTTCCCTGAGTCCATGTGTGTGGTATGTTTTTTCCCCATCCTTTCACCTTTAATCTGTGGATGTCTTTTTCTATGAGATGAATCTCTTGAAGGCAGCAAATTGTTGGTTCCTTTGTTTAAATCCAATTTGCCAGTCTATGTCTTTTTTTTTTCGGGTTAAATAAAAATATTTTATTAAATCTAATATATCTAAAATATTATGATTTCAAAATGAAACTGAAGTCTATATCTTTTGAGTGATGAGTTTAGGCCATTAACATTCTGGGTTATTGAGATATAACTTTTTTAAGTTTATTTATTTTGATTCATTATACACAAATGGGGTACAGCTGATGTTTCTCTAGTTGTACACGAAGTAGAGTCACACCATTTGTGTAATCATACATGTACATAGGGTAATGATGTTTGTCTCATTATGTTATAATTCTTACCCCCCTCCCTGATCCCACCCTCCTTTTTTACCTATACAATCCATGATTCCTCCATTCTTGCCTCCCTCCCACCCCACATTATGTATCATCATCCACTTATCAGAGAGATCACAAAGCTTTTGGTTTTTTGGGATTGGCTAATCTCACTCAGCATTGCCATTTCCAACTCCATCATTTACCTGCAAATGCCATAACTGTATTTTTCTTTATGGCTGAGTAATATTCCATTGTGTATATGTACCACAGTTTCGTTATCCGTTCATCTATTGAAGGACATCTAGGTTGGTTCTACAATCTATCTGTTGTGAATTGAGCAGCTATGAACATTGAGGTGGCTGCATCACTGTAGCAATCTGATTTTAAGTCCTTTGGGTATAGGCCAAGGAGTGGGATAGCTGGGTCAAATGGTGGATCCATTCCAAGTTTTCTGAGGAATCTCCCCACTGCTTTCCAGAGTAGCTGCACTAATTTGCAACCTCACCACCAATGTATGAATGTACGTTTTTCCCCACATCCTTGCCAACACCTATTATTGCTTGTATTCTTGATAATAGACATTCTAATTGGGGTGAGATGGAATCTCAAGGTGGTCTTGATTTGCATTTCTCTTATGATTAGGGATGCTGAACATTTTTCATATACCTGTTGATGGCTTGTAGGTTGTCTTCTGTAAAGTGTCTGCCCATTTCTTTAACCCATTTATTGATTGTGTTATTTGTATTCTTGGAGTAAAGTTTCTTTATAGATTCTGGAAATGAGTGCTCTATCAGAAATGTGTGTGGCAAAGATTTTCTCCCACACTGTAGGCTCTCTCTTCACATTGCTGGGTCCCCAGCCTGGCCTTCCACGCCATTGGGTGCAGAGTCTCCGGCAGGAGATAGAACTTTTATTCCTGGTCATTTTGGCATATTTTTGGTTTTTTACTTGACTTGGTTTCTCCTTTAGTTGACTGTTCCTTTAGGGTAGTTCATTCCCTTTGTTGTTTTTCATTTCTTCTTCTTCAAATATTTTGCAGAGAATGTTCTGTAGTGCCAGTTTTCTATTTGTAAATTCTTTTAACTTCTGTTTATCTTGGAAGGATTTTACTTTGTCATCAAATCTGAAGGTAAGTTTTAGAGTATAAGATTCTTGGTTGGCATTCATTTTTTTTTTCAGAGCTTGAAATACGTTGTTCCAGGTCCTTCTTGCTTTTAGGGTCTGAGCTGAAAAATCTACTGATATCCATATTGGTTTCCCCCTATATGTAATCTGATGCTTTGCTCTTTCAGCCTTCAAAATTCTATCTTTCTTGTGTAGGTATTTTCATTATAATATGTCTTGTTATGCATCTGTTGTAATTTTGTACATTTGATGTCCTGTAAGCCTCTTGAATTTGATTTTCCATTTAATTCTTCAGATTTGGGAAATTTTCTAATATTATTTCATTGAATAGATTGTTTATTCCTTTGGTTTGTATCTCTGTGCCTTCTTCAATCCTAATATTTCTTAAATTTGGTCTTTTCATGATATTCCATAATTCTTGGAGTTTCCATTCTTGATTTCTTACCATCTTTACTGTTTGGTTACCTTTGTTTTCAAGATTAAATATTTTGTTTTCATTGTCTGAGAATCTGTCTTCCAAGTGATCTAGTGTGTTGGTGATGCTTTCTATTGAGTGTTTTTTGTTGTTGTTGGTGTTTTTGTTTTTTTTGCAGTGCTGGGGATTGAACCCATGGCCCTGTGCTTGAGAGGCAAGCACTCTACCAACTGAGCTATATCCCCAGCCCTCTACTGAGTTTTTAATTTGTTTATTGTTTCCTTCATTTCAAGGATTTCTGTTTTTTTTTTTTTTCCAGAATCTCTATCTCTTTATTGAAATGATCTTTTACTTCCTGCAGTTGCTCTTTTAACTGCTTATTGGAGCAATCATTCACTGCCTGCATTGGCTCTCTTATCTCATTGTTTGCTTCGTGATCCATTTTAATTATGTACATTCTGAACTCCTTTTCTGACATTTCTTCTACCATGCTATCATTATATTTTATTGATATACCATCCAGGTTTGTTTGGGATATTATCTTCCCTTGTATCTTCATGTTCATGTATCTTCCCTTCTAGCAGTGTGGATCCTAGGTATTGCAGGTATCGACTTATAGTGCCCCTATATGTTTCTTTTTTTTGTTAAATTTTTTTTATTTACTTATTGATTCATTGAACACAAATGGAATACAGCTATTGTTTCTCTGGTTGTACACAAAGTAGAGTCACACCATCTGTGCATTCATACATGTACACAGGGCAATGATGTCTGTCACACATTCTGTTATTATTCTTACCCCCCACCCCGCCCCCACCCCTCCCTTCCCTCTATGCTATCTATCCTTCCTCCATTCTAGCCACCCTTCCCCCCCGCATAATTCATCATCATTCACTTATCAGAGAGACCATTTGGCCTTTGGATTTTTGGATTGGCTGATCTCACTTGGCATAACAGTCTCCAACATCATCCATTTACCTACAAATGCCGTAATTTTATTCTTCTTTATGGCTGAATAATACTCTATTGTTTATATATACCACAGTTTCTTTATCCATTCATCTATTGAAGGGCATCTAGATTGGTTCCACAATCTAGCTATTGTGAATTGAGCAGCTATGAACATTGATGTGGCTGCATCACTGTAGTAATCTGATTTTAAGCCCTTTGGGTATAAGCCAAGGAGTGGGATAGCTGGGTCAAATGGTGGATCCATTCCAAGTTTCCTAAGGAATCTCCACACTGCTTTCCAGAGTGGCTGGACCAACTTGCACTCCTACCAGCAATGTATGAGTGTACCATTTTCCCCACATCCTCGCCAACACCTGTTGTTGCCTGTATTCTTAATAAGAGACAATCTAATTGGGATAAGATGAAATCTTAAGGTGGTTTTGATTTGCATTTCTCTTATAACGAGTGATGTTGAACATTTTTTCATGAATCTCTTGATTGCTTGTAGATCTTCCTCTGTAAAGTGTCTGTTCATTTCCTTGGCCCATTTATTGATTGGGTGATTAGTGTTCTTGGTGTAAAGATTTTTGAGTACTTGGTAGATTCTGGAGATTAGTGCTCTGTCTGAAGTATGTGCAGCAAAGATTTTCTCCCACTCGGAAGGCTCTCTCTTCACATTGCTGATTGTTTCCTTTGCCAAGAAAAAGCTTTTTAGTTTGACTCTATCCCAATCATTGATTCCTGCTTTTATTTCTTGCACTTTGGGAGTCATGTTAAGGAAATCTGGTACTAGGCCAACGAGATGCAGATTTGGACCTATTTTCTCTTCTATTAGGTGCAGGGTCTCTGGTCTAATTCCTAGGTCCTTGATCCACTTTGAGTTGAGTTTTGTACAGGGTGAGAGATATGGGTTTAGTTTCATTTTGCTGCATATGGATTTCCAGTTTTCCCAGCACCATTTGTTGAAGAGGCTATCTTTTCTCCATTGTATGTTTTTGGCTCCTTTATCAAGTATGAGATACTTGTATTTATGTGGGTTTGTCTCTGTGTCCTCTATTCTGTACCATTGATCTACCTGTCTATTTTGGTGCCAATACCATGTTGTTTTAGTTACTATTGCTCTGTAATATACTTGAAGGTCTGGTATTCTGATATCCCCTGCTTTGCCCTTCTTCCTAAGAACTGCTTTAGCTATTCTTGGTCTCTTATTCTTCCAAATTAATTTCATGATTGCTTGCTCTATTTCTATGAGGTCCGTCATTGGAATTTTAATTGGAATTGCATTGAATTTGTATAGCACTTTTGGTAGTATGGCCATTTTGACTATATTAATTCTGCCTATCCAAGAACATGGGAGATCCTTCCATCTTCTCAGATTTTCCTTAATTTCTTTCTTTAGTGTTCTGTAGTTCTCATTGTACAGGTCTTTCACTTCTTTTGTTAGATTGATTCCCAAGTATTTTATTTTATTTGAGGCTATTGTGAATGGGGTAGTTTTCCTAATTTCTCTCTCAGAGGATGCATCACTTACGAATAAAAATGCATTAGATTTATGAGCATTAATTTTATATCCTGCTACTTTACTGAATTCATTTATGAGTTCCAGAAGTTTTCTGGTAGAATTCTTAGGGTCTTCTAAATAGAGAATCATGTCATCAGCAAATAGGGATAATTTGAGCTCTTCTTTTCCTATTTGTACTCCTCTAATTTCTTTGGTCTGTCTAATTGCTCTGGCTAGAGATTCAAGGACAATGTTGAATAGTAGTGGTGAAAGAGGGCATCCCTGCCTTGTTCCAGTTCTCAGGGGGAATGCTTTCAATTTTTCTCCATTTAGAATGATGCTAGCTGTGGGCTTAGCATAGATAGAGTTTAAAATGTTAAGGTATGTTCCTACTATCCCTATTTTCTCTAGTGTTTTGAGCATGAAGGGGTGTTGTATTTTATCAAATGCTTTCTCTGCATCTATTGAAATAATCATGTGGTTCTTGACTTTAAGTCTATTTTTTTTAATTTATTTTTTTTTATTGAACACAAATGGAGTACAGCTATTGTTTCACTGGTTGTACACAAAGTAGAGTCACACCATCTGTGCGTTCATGCATTTACACAGGGCAATGGTATCTGTCACACACTCTGTTATTAATTTTACCCCCCACCCGCCCCCACCCCTCCCTTCCCTCTATGCTAGCTATCTTTCCTCCATTCTTGCCATCTTTCCCCCCC
>JAJEJO010049668.1:433191-593010 GCA_020662805.1 Glaucomys volans
ATGTTCATTAGAGATATGGGTCTGAAATTTTCTTTCCTTGATGTGTCCTTCTCTGGTTTTGGTATCAGGGTGATATTAGCTTCATAGAATGAGTTTGGAAGGGTTCCCTCCTCCTCTATTTCATGAAATACTTTGAGGAGTATTGGAATAAGCTCTTCTTTGAAGGTCTTGTAGAACTCGGCTGTGAATCCATCTGGTCCCGGACTTTTCTTTGTTGGTAGGCTTTTGATGACTTCCTCTATTTCATTGCTTGAAATTGATCTATTTAAGTTGTGTATGTCCTCCAGATTCAGTTTGGGTGGCTCATATGCCTCTAGGAACCTGTTGATGTCTTCCAGGTTTTCTATTTTGTTGGAGTATAAATTTTCAAAGTAGCTTCTTATTATGTTTTGTATTTCAGTTGTGTCTGTTGTAATATTTCCATTTCCATCACGGATTTTAGTAATTTGGAGTTTCTCTCGCCTTCTCTTTGTTAGCATGGCTAAGGGTTTGTCAATTTTGTTTATTTTTTCAAAGAACCAACTTTTTGTTTCGTCAATTTTTTGAATTGTTTCTTTTGTTTCAATTTCGTTGATTTCAGCTCTGATTTTGATTATTTCCTGTCTTCTACTACATTTGGTGATGATCTGTTCCTCTTTTTCTAGGGCTTTGAGCTGTAATGTGAGGTCATTGATTTGTTGACTTTTCATTCTTTTATTAAATGCACTCTCTGCAATGAACTTTCCTCTTAGCACTGCTTTCATAGTGTCCCAGAGATTTCGATATGTTGTATCTTTATTCTCGTTGACCTCTAAGAATCTTTTAATTTCCCCCCTAATGTCTTCTGTTATCCATGTATCATTCAATAGCATGTTATTTAATCTCCAGGTCTTGGAGTAGTTTCTGTTTCTAACTTTCTCGTTGATGTCTAATTTCATGCCATTATGATCTGATAGTATACAAGGTAGTATCTCTATGTTTTTGTATTTGTTAAGAGTAGCTTTGTGGCATAACATATGGTCTATTTTAGAGAAGGACCCATGAGCTGCTGAGAAGAATGTGTATTCGCTTTTTGATGGATGGAATATTCTATATATGTCCGTTAAGTCCAAATTAGCAATTGTGTCATTGAGTCCTATAGTTTCTTTATTCAATTTTTGTTTGGAAGATCTGTCCAACGGTGAGAGAAGAGTGTTAAAGTCTCCAAGTATTATTGTGTTTTGGTCTATTTGATTCCTGAAATTGAGAAGGATCTGATTGATGTACACGGATGCGCCATTGTTTGGTGCATAAATATTTATGATTGTTATGTCTTGCTGATTTATGCTTCCTTTAAGCAGTATGAAATGTCCTTCTTTATCCCTTCTGATGAACTTTGGCTTGAAGTCTGCTTTATCTGAAATGAGGATGGAAACCCCAGCTTTTTTACTCAGTCCATGTGCATGGGATGCTTTTTCCCAACCTTTCATCTTTAGTCTGTGGGCATGTTTTTCTATGAGATGAGTCTCTTAAAGTCAGCATATTGTTGGGTCTTTCTTTTTAATCCAATCTGCCAGTCTATGTCTTTTGTTCGATGAATTTAAGCCATTTACATTCAGGGTTATTATTGAGATATGACTTGTTTTTCCTGTCATTTTAGCTTTTTTTGGGCTTTTAACTTAACTTTGTTTCTCCTTTGATTGGCTATTTATTTAGGGTAATTCCTCCCCATGTTGAATAACATTGTTATTTTTCATATCTTCCTCTTGGAATATTTTGCTGAGAATATTCTGTAGGGCAGGCTTTCTATTTGTGAATTATTTTAGCTTTTGTTTATCATGGAAGGATTTTATTTCATCATCAAATCTGGAGGTAAGTTTTGCCAGGTATAAGATTCTTGGTTGGCATCCATTTTCTTTCAGAACTTGAAATATGTTGTTCCGGGCCCTTCTTGCTTTTAGGGTCTGGTCTGAGATATCTGCTGATATCTGTATTGGTTTCCCCCTGTAGGTAATCTGATGCTTTTCTCTCGCCACTTTTAAAATTCTGTCTTTGTTTTGTATGTTAGGTATTTTCATTGTAATGTGTCTTGGTGTGGATCTGTTGTAATTCTGTGCGTTTGGTGTCCTCTACCTTTCTTGTAATTGATTTTCCATCTCATTTGTCATATTTGGGAAATTTTCTGATTATTATTTCGTTGAACAGATTATTCATTCCCTTGGTTTGTATCTCTGTGCCTTCCTCAATCCCAAAAACTCTTAAATTTGGTCTTTTCATGATGTCCCATATTTCTTGGAGGTTTTGTTCATGGTTCCTAACCATCTTCTCTGTTTGTTTGACTTTGTTTTCAAGATTAAATATTTTGTCTTCATTGTCTGAGGTTCTGTCTTCCAAGTCATCTATTCTGTTGATTATGCTTTCTATTGAGTTTTTAACTTGGTTTATTGTTTCCTTCATTTCCTTGTTTCCTTCAAGGATTTTTGTTTGTTTTTTTCTCAGAACTTCTATCTCTTTATTGAAATGATTTTTTGCTTCCTGCAATTGCTCTAGCTGATTAGCTGATTATTCATAGCCTGAATTTGCTCTCTCATCATATCATTCTCTTCTCGGATCATTTTAATTATGAACATTCTGAACTCTCTTTCTGTCATTCCTTCTACCATGCTATCTTTGGGTTCTCTTGATATATCATCTAGGTTTGTTTGGGACATTTTCTTCCCGTGCTTTCTCATGTTGCTTGTATATCTTCCCCTCTAGAAGTGTGAGTCTGAGGGATTGCAGTTTCCCTGTAAAGACTTACAGTGTCCCTGCAGATTTCCAATACCTCACTTTGAAGAGATTATTATTCGCAGTACCCCATACAAACAATATGTGTCCTTAAACAATATAGAACCATTTAGATATAAACTGCATTTTAGTATACAGAAATGAGTGCAAATTATCTTCTGCATAATCGATAGGTTTACAATAAGGACCTCAATTTCAAATAGTGGAAAAAGAAAATGCTGAGTGGTTTAGAATATAATGTTAATGAGATATGAAGTGAGTCTATAGAGTTACTATGTCCTAGGATTAGTGAGAGCAGATTTAGAGGAAATAAGTTTTTAGCATGAGAAAAGAGAATGGGTCTCCAAGGACACTGGTATATTAGAGCATGATAGAATGATAAGGGTATTAATAGGAAAGAAGTGGGAATGTAGTAAGTATATTAGAAATAATTGTAATACTACTATTTATACAAAAAAAAGAAGAAGAAGAAAGTTCTGCCGTAAAATTATATTGTACTCTTCAAACCCCCTGTTGATCAGTAGTCTGATGCCTGTCAGGTGCTTGGTAATGCTGTGTCCCAAGAAGGATGCTGTCCCACTGCCTCCAAGTCAGGGATAATCAATGTTTGTGGGCTAAGATAACCTGCTGTTGTTAGATGGTCAGCGACAGCATGTGTGCCAGCCTGAGACTAGACCAGGAACAGGGTGCAGGCCTGGGTTTGGAGCTGGATATGGTGGCCCGATGGCTTGGTGGGTATGTGTTCACAGCTGAGGCTGCCCTGGGATCAGGCCTGAACCTGGCCTAGGGATGGTGATTTCCCAGGGGCTACTGGAGTCCTGCGCTCACTTGTGGGTTGGCGCCAGAGCCTGGTCAGTGACTCTGAAGCCGCTGCTGGGGACCTGCACTCACTTGCTGGCTGGCGCAGACCCAGGTTGGTGACTCCGAAGCAGCTGCAGGGTCCGGTGCTCCCGGGTGTTAGCTGCCCGTGGTGGGCCGAGCCCAGCCCAGCAGAGTTGGTTCCAGAGCGGTGACTGGGGACCCCTTATATGTGATTTGAATATAAAATCTCGTTGAGAGCCATATTCCTGCTGTTTGAATCCCGAGTAAGTAGGAATCCATGGAGCAAGTAGGAATGCAACCTTCCTCTAGCCTGCCATCTTGAATCCTCCTTATTCCCCCTATATATTTCTAATACCTCATGTTAAAGTGGGAAATCAATGTTAGCAGCACATGATACCCAGTATGCATCCTTAACCCAAATAGTCCCTGTTAAGTTATTAACAGTTTTTTCATAATAAAGAAATGATGAGTTTGATTATTATCTATAGCATAAATGATAGGTTTGCCGTAAGGTCCAGAATTTCTAATGTTGGACACAGAGCATTGGAAGGGGTGTAGGATGTAATGTTAGTGAGATAAGAAGTGAGTCTATAGAGGTACTACATCATAGGAATAGCAAAAGCAGAATGAAAAAAAAATTGTTTACTAGCATGAGTAAAGGGAGAAAGTGTCTCCAAGGAAACATATAGGTGAGAGGAAAATAGAGTAAGAAAAATAATAAAAAAATAGAAAAGTAGGAATAATAGTAATAATACAACTAATAAAAAATTCTATAAACTATATTATACTATTGAAACCTCCTATTCTTCAGTAGCCTGATGCCTGAGAGGTACTTGATAATGCAGTATCCCAGGAAGGGAGCTGCCCCAACTAAGGATGTCTGTGTCAGGAATAGTCCATGATAGTGGGCAGAGGCAACTCCATGTGTTCGTAGATAGGGAGCCACAGCACAGCACAGAGACTGTGCAGGATGTGGCATGGAGACCACAGGCTGGGCCTGGGTGGGGCTGGAGTTGTGTGTAGTTGGTGGCTGTGGTTGGGCCTGGGTTGCTGTGATACTTGGTTTTATTTATTAAGGTTTTAAATTCCTTAGAAGTTTTATTAAGGAAGTCAGTGTCTAAATAAATACATTGGACCATTAAGCCTATCCTTTCTTTTTTAAAAAAAATATTTTTAGTTGTAGGTGGACACAATACCTTCGCTTTATTTAATTTTATGTGGTGCTAAGGATTGAACCCAGTGTCCCACACATGCCAGGAAAGTGCTCCACCATCTAGCCAGAACACTAGCACAAGCCTATGCTTTCATTTAGCAGTTGCAGATTTTCTGATCTATTTCCTAAGTCTTTGATCCACTTTGAGGTGACTTTTATGCAGGGTGAGAGAGAGGGATCTATTTTCATTTTTCTCTGTATGGATATTCAGTATTCCCAGTAAGATTTGGTTAAAAGATTTTTCTCCAACTTATGTTTTTAATACCTTTCTTAAGTATTAGATGATTATATGTGGATTCCTCTCTTTGTCTTTTCCATTGGTCTTCATGTGTGTTTTGATGGTAACACCATGCTATTTTTGTTACCATAGCTCTATAGGAACATTTGAAACCAGGTATTGTGATGACTCCAGAATTCCTCTTTTTGTTAAGTATTTATTTGGCAAATATGAGTCTTTTATTCTTCCAAATGAATTTTAGGACATTTTTCTCTACTTCTGTGATGAATGTTTTTGATATTTTGATGGGAATTGCATTAAAAATATATATAAAGTTTTGGTGGTATGACCATTTTGACAATATTAATTTTGCCTGTCCAAGAACATGGGAGATCTTTCCATCTCTGAAGATCTTCAGTTTCTTTCTTCAGTGTTCTAAAGTGTTCAATATATAGGTCTTTCAGTTCTTTGGTTAGATTTATTACCACGTTTTCTTTCTTTTTTTTTTTTTTTTTTTTTTTTTTGCGGTGCTGGGGATTGAACCCAGGGTCTTATGAGGCAAGTACTCTACCAAATGAGCTATATCCCCAGCCCATCTTTTTTTTAAGTTTATTTTGATTAGGATAGTTTTTCTGATCTCTTTCTCAGTAGATTCATTATTGGAATACCATAAAGCTATTGATTTATGAATGTTAATCTTGTATTCTGCTACTTTGCTGAATATGTTTATTAGCTCTAGAAGTCTTCTGATGGAGTTTTTGGGGATTCTACCTGTAGGATCATGTCATCAGGAAACAGAGATAATTTGAGTTTTTCTTTTCCTATCTGTATGTCTTCAATTTTCTTCTCTTGCCAGATATCTCTGGCTAGAGTTTCAAGAACTGTATTGTATAGAAGTAGTGAGAATGAACGTCCTTGCCTTGTTCCTGATTTTAGAGGAAAAACTTTCAGTATTCTTAGTTTAATATGATGGTGGTTTTGGGTTTGTTCTATGTAGCCTTTACAATATAGAGGTAAGTTCCTTCTCTCCCTATTTTCTCCAGTGTTTTTAACATGAATGGGTGTTGAATTTTGTCAGATGCTTTCTCTGTATCTATTGAGATGATCATGTGATTCTTATACTTAATTCTATTTATGTGGTTAATTTTATTTATTGATTTGTGTATATTGAACAATTCTTGCATTCCTGGGATGATACCCCCTTGATCATGATGCATTATCTTCTTACTGTGTATTTGAATGCAGTTTGCCAGAACTTCATTAAGGAATTTTGTGTCTATATTCATCAGGGATATTAATTTGTAGTTTTCTTTCCTTATCCTGTATTTGTTTAGTTTTGGTATCAGGGTGATACTGGCTTTTCTTTCTATTTTATGAAATAATTTGAGGAGAATTGACATTATTTCTTCTTTAAAGGTCAGATAGAACTCAGCTGAGAATCCATCTGGTCCTGTTCTTTTCTTTGTTGAAAGGCTGTTAATTGCCACTTCATTTTCATTACTTGAAATTGATCTATTTAGGTTTTATATATCCTTATGGTTCAGTTTGGGTAGGTCATATGTGTCTAAAAATTTGTCAGTGTGTTCTAGATTTTCCTGCTTATTGGAATATAAATTTTCAAAATGATTTCTAAAATCCCCTTGAATTTCAGAAGATTCTATGGTAATATCTCCTTTTTCACCTCTAAATTTTTTGATTTCGCTCTCCCCCACCCCTCCCCTCTTCCCTTGTTACTTTTGCTAAGAGTTTATCAGTTTATCCATCTTGTTTATCTTTTCAAAGAACCAACTCTTTGTTGCACCGATCGTTTGTACCAGTTTTTTATGCTCAATATTGTTGATTTCATCCCTTAATTATTTCCTCTCTTTGGCTGATTTTTAATTTTGAAACTTTTATATTTGCTTCCTACATAAAATTTTGTATTTTTATTTGTTTTTGTTTTGGTACTGGGGATTGAACCATGCTTAACCACGGGACCACATCCCTAGCCCTTTTTAATTTTTATTTTGAGACAGGGCCTTGCTAAGTTACTGAAGATGGTCTGGAACTTGTGATCCTCCTGTCTCAGTCTCCAGAGTTGCTGGGTGTATTGATTTCTTCAATGTCTTTTGTCCTCCCTCTGCCATCTCATTTGTCTGGTAAATTCACCCAAACATTCGTTTTAAATTTTAATTTGTTTTTAATTCTAAAATTTCCACTTTGCTTATCATTTCTATTTTATGGCATTTCCCATATTTCATTTATTGTGAGTACTTTTCTTACTTCCTGGAGGATTGTTATAAAAGCCACTTTAAAATACTTGTTTGATATTTAAAATATGGATCATCTCATAGTTGATCTCTGTTGAATTTGACTTCTCTTGATCCAGTTCCATAATTCCCTTCTTCTAGTTTTAAAAATATTTTTGGTTTTAGATGGACATAATGACTTTATTTATTTATGTTTTTATGTGGTGCCTCACATGTGCTAGACAAGTACTGCACCACTATGCTACAACCCCAGCCCAGTTTTTTTCTTTCCTTCAAAATTTTGTACTATATCTTGAGCACATAAATATTACTTCTGGAATTTTGATTTTTTTCATCAATTGAGTATTTATACTTTATTTTTAATAATTAAAGATCTTATAAACCCAGCTTTTCTGTTGGCAATTTTGGCCACTAGGACACTTCACATCTTTTGTCGTTTGGTGAGCTACTTTGAATCTTGTCTTTGTATGCAGGTGTCAAGTCTCAGGCACAGAGTTGGGTTGAAAGTCTTAGGTGTTACATTCTGTTTAATTTTCCTTCAGTTGCACTATCCCAATTTCAGTTGTCTGGCAGTTCAAATGAGAAACAGTGCAATTTTTTTCCAAGTTACCTAGCCACCTTATAAGTGGAATGACAGCAACTGATCCCAGGCTAAAATTCAGGAAAATGGGTTGTCATTTCATTATATCCTTCTTCCTTCATACATGTACTCACCACACATTCATTCACTATTTCCTTCATTTATCTACTTAGGACATAATGTCTGGCTTTTAAAATCAGTTTTCTACAGAAAAGTCATTCTGGTAAGGTCTCTTTTTGTCATTATTCAAACAGGATTCTCAGGTTTTAATAAATTTATTTTTGAAGTTATAGTTCATAGTTGTCTCAAGTGTGACTTTGTATAATATTTGTGAGAGTTTCTATTGTGTTTGTAATCTTAATCACCTTCTTACAGAAGAGTTGGAATCAGTTGTACAACAATCACTTATATCAGAATGTTTTGTATTTTGCCTCTTTTAGTCTTTTATAATTTTTATAAAACTTAATATTTCAATGAATGTAGATCTTAATGATCAGTTTCATAGACATTAGTGATGTTTACTAATTAAAATTTGCATCTAGACATTTAAGAGTTCAAATTAGAAAATTTTTAAAGACGGAATTTATCCATTTACCACTAGGCTAAATTTGTCACATCTTTTCTGAATGTCATCTAGTTGAATTAGTGTTTGTATTGCTTGCTTTTAGATAAATATTTTAAATAAATACACTAACATTATGAATTATATGACTTGTAGACTGAGATATTAATTTTTCACTGACTAGACAAGAAAAGATAAGTTCTCTCAGTAGTAGATATTATGCTAACTCAAAGAGGCCACATGGAATATCTGGGAATATTTAGCATAGTTTAAACACACATATATTTTTTCTTGAAATATATTGGAAACTGATAAATACTTTCCCACACAGCTGTCTCTTTTACTTCTTTTCAGTAGTTATCAAAAGCTAGTGAATCATTAGAGTAATCTCAAGTGAATTTGAACAGTTATTTCAGAAACAGAAAAGAAACATCAATACAGTTCGGATTTATTTTTAACACTTTGACTTCAAGGTCAGAGGCAATTTTTCTTCTGTACATAATGGCAATAAGAAAGGTGAAGGCCAGGAATCAAAATCCATAGGTTTTTATCTTATTATAGTTTATGAAATATGAGTGTTTTTAAGATGAAAACAGTGTTATGTTGGGATTTATTTTATTTCAATCTGGGGAAAATGTGAGTGATATTTAGGGTCACATATAGCTAGTATAATTAAATTATTTTAGTTTCCTCATTTGCACAGTTAATTAAATAATACCAACCTCATGAGATTTTTGCAAATCTTAAATTTTTTAAAAGTTGCAATTGTTAGTTAACTTTCAAATATTTGAAACTGGGTTTTGATTGTGAGACACTCTGACAGTTCAAATTTCAGACTAAAAATTAGTGATTATTTTGAACAGTGCTAAAATGTTGAAATTATAACTAAATACCATAATAAGTGAGATTTAAAATGGAAAGTATTTGGGGTAATAAAAAGAGATGTGTCAAGATTATCAGAAAGAGTTATTTTGCAGGACTTACCTTGTTACCTTATTACTGTCACATTCTCAATATTTTGAAGCTTTGGGGAAATTTAGCAGGTAGAAAGGATCTGACAGTTTCTAATTTATGAGCAGGTGTTGACATGACTGAAACCTAGGAACCCACTAGAAATTTAATACACATACCTGTAATCCTAGTAACTCAGCAGACTGAGGCAGAAGGATTGCAAGTTCAAAGCCCATCTCAGCAATGTAGCAAGGCCCTAAGGAAATTGGTGAGACCCTGTCTCAAATATTTTTAAAAAGTGGGAATGTTACTCAGTGGTAAAGTACCCCTGGGCTCAACCCCAGTACCAAAAAAATAGTAGTTCCTTGCCTAGATATAGAACTGGAGAATTAGGAAGAAGTTTAAATTTCTTTGAGGAAAAGTTCAACATTTTAAAATTGAATTGGGAGGATAAACTTCCCAAAGTTACCTAGATATGTAATTAAGAGCAGTGACCACTATTCTGGTGTTTTGAATTTTATGATGTTAAATTCAGTTATGTCATACTGCCTAGGCTTAGTGAAGAATACTTGTAATTTCAAAATCAATGATTTTCCCATTTCTCCCACATCACAACATGAATCTCATCTTCTACCACTCCATTTTATTTTGTGATCTTTATAAATTAATGCATGTAAGAATTAAGTTATATGATTGATTCTTTTTTCCAAGTTTATTTTTTTATTTTTTAATTTGTTTTAATCAGTTATACATGGCAGTAGAATGCACTTTGATATATCACATACAATTGAGTATAATTTCTCATTTTTCTGGCTAATACATGATGTAGAATCCCATTGGTCATATTGTTATACATGTACATAGAGTAATAATGTCTGATTCATTCCACTTCCAATCCTCATACCCCTCCCCTCCCTTCACTCATCTCTACCTAATCTAAAGTAACTCTATTCACAAAAAATACTTGGGAATAAATCTAACAAAAGAAGTAAAAGAGATCTAAAATGAAAATTACAGAACACTAAAGAAAGAAATTGAAGACTACCTTAGAAGATGGAAAGATCTCCCATGCTCCTGGATAGGAAGAATTACTATTGTCAAAATGGCCATACTATCAAAAGCATTGTACAGATTTAATGCAATTCCTATTAAAATCCCAATGGCATTTCTCATAGAACTAGAAAAGGCAATTAGAAATTCATTTGGAAAAATGAAAAACCCAGAATAGCGAAAGCAATCCTTAGCAAGAAGAGTGAAGCAGGAGGCATCAAAATACCAGTCCACAAATTAATAAAGAGTTATAGTCCCATTTATTGATTGGGTTATTGGTGTTCGTGGTGTAAAGATTTTTGAGTACTTGGTAGATTCTGGAGATTAGTGCTCTGTCCGAGGTGTGTGTGGCAAAGATTTTCTCCCACTCTGAAGGCTCTCTCTTCACATTGCTGATTGTTTCCTTTGCTGAGAAGAAGCTTTTTAGTTTGACTCTATCCCAATCATTGATTCGTGCTTTTATTTCTTGGGCTTTGGGAGTCATGTTAAGGAAATCTGGTCCTAGGCCAATATGATGAAGATTTGGACCTATTTTCTCTTCTATTAGGTGCAGAGTCTCTGGCCTGATTTCTAGGTCCTTGATCCACTTTGAGTTGAGTTTTGTACAGGGTGAGAGATATGGGTTTAGTTTCATTTTGCTGCATATGGATTTCCAGTTTTCCCAGCACCATTTGTTGAAGAGGCTGTCTTTTCTCCATTGCATGTTTTTGCCTCCATTGTCAAGTATGAGATACCTGTACTTATGAACAGACACTTTACAGAGGAAGATCTACAAGCAATCAGCAGATTTATGAAAAAATGTTCAACATCACTCGTTATAAGAGAAATGCAAATCAAAACCACCTTTAGATTTCATCTTACCCCAATTAGAATGTCTTTTATCAAGAACACAGGCAACAACAGGTGTTGGCGAGGATGTGGGGAAAAGGGTACACTCATACATTGCTGGTGGGAGTGCAAGTTGGTGCAGCCACTCTGGAAAGCAGTGTGGAGATTCCTTAGAAAACTTGGAATGGATCCACCATTTGACCCTGCTATCCCACTCCTTGGCTTATACCCAAAGGACTTAAAATCAGATTGCCTCAGTGATGCAGCCACATCAATGTTCATAGCTGCTCAATTCACAATAGCTAGATTATGGAATCAACCTAGATGCCCTTCAGCGGATGAATGGATAAAGAAACTGTGGTATATATACACAATGGAATATTACTCAGCTATAAGGAAGAATAAAATTATGACATTTGTAGGTAAATGAATGATGTTGGAAACTGTTATGCTAAGTGAGATCAGCCAATCACATAAATCCAAAAGCCGAATGGTCTCTCTGATAAATGAATGATGATGCATAATGTAGGGGGGAAAGATGGCAAGAATGGAGGAAAGATAGCTAGCATAGAGGGAAGGGAGGGGGGGGGGTGGGTGGGGGGGTAAAATTAATAACAGAGTGTGTGACAGATACCATTGCCCTGTGTAAATGCATGAGCGCACAGATGGTGTGACTCTACTTTGTGTACAACCAGTGAAACAATAGCTGTACTCCATTTGTGTTCAATAAAAAAAAATAAATTAAAAAAAAAAAAAAGAGTTATAGTAACTAAAACAGCGTGGTATTGACACTAAAGTAGACACATAGACCAATGGTAAAAATAGACACAGAGACAAATCCACATGTACAGTTATCTCTTACTAGACAAAGGCATTAAAAACATTCACTGGAGTAAGATAGCCTATTCAATAAATGGTGCTGGGAAAATTGGAAATCCACATGTAACAAAATTAATTTAAACTCCTATCTCTCACCCTGCTCAAACCTCAACTTAAAATGGATCAATGACTTAGGCACTAGACCAGAGACACTGCACCTAATAGAAAAAAATTAGGCCCAATCTTCACTATGTGGGCTTAGGATCTGACTTCCTCAATAATTCTCCTAAAGCATAAGAAATAAAATCAAGTATCAATAAATGGGTTGGATTCAAACTAAAAAGCTTCTTCTCAACAAAGGAAACAATCAATAATGTGAAGAGAGAGCCTATAGAGTGGGAGAAAATTTTTACCATATGCACCTTAGATAGAGCATTAATCTCCAGGATATATAAAGAACTCAAAAAACTTAACACCAAAATAACAAATAACCCAATCAATAAATGGGCTAAGGAACTGAACAGGCATTTCACAGAAGAAAAAAACATCAGTCAACAAATACATGAAAAAATGTTCAACATCTCTAGCGATTAGAGTAATGCAAATCAAACCTACTCTAAGATTTCATCTCACTCCAGTCAGAATGGCAATTATCAAGAATACAAGCAACAATAAATGCTGGTGAGGATGTGGGGAAAAGGGTACACTCATACGTTATTGGTGGGAGTGCAGATTGGTGCAATCCTTGTGGAAAGCAGCATGGAGATTCCTCAAAAAATTTGGAATGGAACCACCTTTTGACCTAGCTATCCCACTTCTTGGTTTATACCCAAGGGACTTAAAATCAGCATATTACAGCCGGGCGTGGTGGCGCACGCCTGTAATCCCAGCTGCTCGGAGGCTGAGGCAGGAGGATCAGGGGTTCAAAGCCAGCCTCAGCACAGGCGAGGCACCAAGCAACTCAGTGAAACCCTGTCTCTAAATAAAATACAAAATAGGGCTGGGGATGTGGCTCAGTGACCAAGTACCCCTGAGTTGAATCCCCGGTTCAAAAAAAAAAAAAAATTAGCATATTACAGTGATATAACCACATCAATGTTTATAGCAGCTCAATTCTCAATTTTTCTCTAATGTTTTTCTTCTGCATGTTACATTGATTTCCATTTTGTTGTTGTTATCTTTTTCCTTTTGCATAGTTTAAATTTAATTTGCTCTTCCTTTGTTCCTTAGGGGAAAAAATGGAAATTGTTTTTGGACACGTTGCTTTTTTTCTAAAGTAGGGATTTTGTGCTAAATGCCCTCCTCTAATCATTTCCTTGACTAAATCCCACATATCATTCATGTTTTGTCTTGATGGTCATATAGTTCAAACTAATTTCCATTTTATCTTTATTTGTTGTATAAGTTACTTGAAAGTATATTATTTCAGGAGTTTTCAAGGTTTTTTTTTTCTGTAATTCACTTCTAATTGAACTCCAGTGAAGTCAAAGTGTATATGTGGTATGTTTTGAGACCTTTTTGATTCAAAACTTGTTTTATAGCCCAGAATATATTCTATTTTGGTGCATGTTCTATGCACACTTGAATAAAAATGATTTGCTCATGAGGTGGAATGTTCTAAAAATCCCAAGTTAATTTGGTTATTGTATCCTACAAGAATTTTATATCAGCCGGGCGTGGTGGCGCACGCCTGTAATCCAAGCAACTTGGGAGGCTGAGTCAGGAGGATCACGAGTTCAAAGCCAGCCTCAGCAATTTAGCGAGGCCCTAAGCAACTCAGTGAGACCCTGTCTCTAAATAAAATCCAAAATAGGGCTGGGGATGTGGCTCAGTGGTCGAGTGCCCCTGGGTTCAATCCCTGGTTCAAAAAAAAAAATTTTTATATCACTTCTGGTTTCCTGTCTACTTGTTCTACTTATAGAGACAGGAAATGTAGAGAGAAGAACATGAAATCTCTGTCTATAGTTGTGGATTTTCTATTTCTCCTTGCAATTCAAATACTTTTTGTATCACTTAATTTGAACATCTGTTATAAGGTACATAAAATTTTAGAATTATCATGCCTTAATGCTGAATCGGCCCATGTATCACTGGGAAATGGTCCTTTTCATTCCTGGTAACATTCTTGGCTACAAAGATTTCATATGGCACTAGTTTAGGTGCTCCAGCCGTCTTATGATTACTATATTATATATTTTTCCTCTCCTTTTAACCTATTTGTGCTTTTAAGATAGGTTCCACTTTGATAGAATATAGTAAAGTCTTTCTATTTTGTAAAATTTGATGGGCTCTTCCTTTTTATTCTCAATTAGACCATTTATATTTAATATGATTATTGTTAGAATTGAGTTTACATACATCTTGCTTTTTTTTTTAACCTGTTATTTTCTCTTGTCTAATTTTTATTCATTATTTTTGATGTTGAGGTTTCTTAGGATTTAATTTTACATCCTTTATTTTTAATTATAATTATTTTGTGTTATTATTTTATTCATTGATTTATGGTTATAATAGATCTATCTAAGTTACAGAAGTTATATTCCAGTGATACCATATGTATCTATGTACACGAAACTTAGAATAGTATCCTTCCATTTCTCTTGTGCCAGTTTTTGTGCAAATGTTGTCACACATATATTACATATATTATAAATCCCATACCTCATTATTTTTGCTATGAAGAATAATTTATTTTAAGATATTTAGTACTAATTTTCTATGTTCCCACATAGCGACCATTTCCAGTGTTCATTCTTTTCTATACACCAAGATGTGCCACCTGTTAACATTTTCCTTTCTCCAGAAATACTTCCTTAAGTATACTTCCTTAAGTATTTCTTATTATGAGTTGTAAAGCTTTCCAATTAATGGTTTTTTGTATCTCAAATATGTTTATTTCACCTTCAGTTTTGAAAAAAAAATTCTCATTAGATGCAGTATTACAGTGACAGCTATTTTTATTTCAATACTTCAAATATATTGCTCCATTGAATTATTATTAGCATTGTTTCATACTACAAAAACTGCACTTATTTTATCTTAATTTTTTTCTTTCATTAGTACTTTTACTTATAATGTGTTTTTTATTTTCTAGCTGCTTTAATTTATTTGTATTTATCATTACTTTAAAGCAGTCTGAAATATTTTCGCTTTAGTTGTTTTTTCTCACACTAGCTTTTGTGAAAATTTTTGGTTTATATTCTTTACCAATTTTTAAAAATTGCACATTATTGTTTCATATCCTTTGTCCTTTCCACTCATTCTGTCCATTGGGGCGTTCAACATCATGTATATTATTTGAAGTTGTCCCAAATACCACTATTGTACTCTTTTTGTCACTATTGTACTCTTTTTAAAAATTGGTTCTTTCTAGATATACATGACAATAGAGTGTATTTTGACATATTGTACATACGTAGAATAGTATAACTTGTTCAGTTAGAATCCCATTATTGTGGTTGTATATGATGTGGAGTTTCACTGGTCATGTATTTATATATAAGAAGAGGAAAGTTAGGTCTGATTCATTCTACTGTCTTTTCTATTCCCATTCCCCTGCCCTTCCCTTCATTCCCCTTTGTCTAATCCATTGAACTTCTATTCCTCCCTGCCCTCCCTCTTATTCTGCATCCACATTTCAGCCTTTGGTATTTTGAGACTGGCTTATTTCACTTACCATGATAGCGTCCAGTTCCACCCATTCCAGCAAATGCCATAATTTCATTCTTCTTTATGACTAAGTGATATTCCATTGTGTACATGTACGACATTTTCTTTATCCATTCATCTGTTGAAGGGCACCTACATTGGTTCCATAGCTTGGCTATTATGAATTGAGCTGCTATAAGCATTGATGTGGCTGTGTCATTGTAGTATGCTGATTTTACGTCCTTTGGGTTTTTTTTTAAGTCAGCTATTTTGCTGCTATGAGAAAAGGACCCAACCAGAACAATTACAGAGAAGGAAAAGTTTATTTGAGGACTCACAGTTTCAGAGGTCTTAGTCCATAGAAGGCCAGCTTCATTTCTTGGGGTTTGTGGTGAGGCTGAACATCATGGTGAAAGAACGTGGCAGAAAGAAGCAGCTCACATGATCAGGGAGCAGAGAGGGAGACTCCACTCACCAGATACAAATATATACCCCAAAACAACATCCCTATTCACACCCCTCCAGCCACACCCTACCACTTCAGTTACCACTCAGTTAATCCCTATCATGGGATTAATTCACTGATTGGGTCAAGACTCTTACAACCCAGGCATTTCTCCTCTGAACCTTCTTGCATTGTCTCACATGAGGTTTTGGGGGACACCTCATATCCAAACCATAACAGGGTATTAGCCAAGGAGTGGGATAAATGGTGGTTCCATTCTGAGTTTTCTAAGGAATCTCCATACTGCTTTCCACAGTGGTTTCAACAATTTGTAGTTCCACCAGCAATGTATATGTGAACCTTTTCTCCCACATCCTTGCCAACATTTATTGATACTTGTATTCTTGGTAATTGCCATTCTGACTGGAGTGGGATGGAATCTCATTGTAGTTTTGATTAGCATTTTCCAGTTGCTAGAGATGTTGAACATTTTTTATGTATGTGTTGACCATTTTTATTTCTTCTTTTGTTCAGTTCTTGAATGCCTGTTCAGTTCTTTTACCTATTTATTGATTGGGTTCTTGGTGAGTTGTTTGTTCGATGGTTTTGTTGTTGAGGTTTTTCAGTTCTTTGTATATCCTGTAGATTAATGTTCTATCTGAGGTACAGGTGGTAAAGATATTCTTCAATTCTGTATGTTCTCTGTTCATGTTCTTGATTGTTTCTTTTGCTGTGAAGAATCTTTATAGTTTGATGCCATCCTATGTATTGATTTTTACTTCTTGCTCTTGAGGAGTTGAGGAGTCTTTTTTTCTTGTTTCATGTTTTTTTAATTTTTTTTTTTGTTCTGTGGATTAAACTCAGGTCCCTGTGCACACAAAGCACACACTCTATTACTGAACCATACTCACATCACCTCCTTCATTTTTTATATTTTCTATTGGTATGTTTTCAAGTTTATTAGTTTTTCATCTCACCTTTAATTCCAGTATATATTCTAAGTCAGTCATTGTGGTTTCATCAATAAAATCATCTTTAGAATGTACTTTATGTATCTCTACCTAATATTATCTTTGTCTAATGTAGCTTCTTGAGCATATTGGCTACCACTTTTATCTCCTCCGTCATTTCTGGTTCATTTTTGGTTGATCAGTTTTTCTAATTGTGTTACATTTCCTGCTTCTTTCAATATTCAATAATTTTTTGACTTGTTTCTAGACATACGGAGTTTTACTATTTGGGGTGCTATCATTATTGTGTTCATATTCCCAGACTGTGTACCCCAAAATTTATAGATTCAGAACTTATTCCCCAATGTAATACTACATGGAAATGAGGGCATTTGGAAGACGATCAAGTAATTAGGATGGAAACCTCATGATGAGATTCTCATAAGAAGAGATACATAAAAACAAATCAAAAACAAAACAAAAAATACACCTTCCTCTGTCACACTCTACCATGTGAAGAAACAAAACCTAGTGCCCTAACCAGAAACTGACGACGCAGGCACCCTGACCTCAGACTGTTCAAGCTCCAGAACTGTAAGAAATACATGTTTGTTGTTTAAGCCACCTAGATGATGACATTTTTGTTATAGTAGCCTGCCATGGTTTGCAGCAAAACTCATCTTGAAATTTAATTGCCACCACAACAATGCTGAGAGGCAGGACCTTTAAGACATTATTAGGTCATAAGAGTTTTGCCTGCCTGTAGATTAATGTCCTTACTTCAGGAGTGAGTTAGTAATCTAATACTCAGGGCATTGGATTGGTTATAAAAGTGAGTCTGTCCCCCTCTTGATCTCTGTATCTTGCATGCTACTCACCATGCAATGCCTTCATCATTTAGATGTCAGCAAAAAGGCTCTCACTAGATGTACCCCTTTAAAATTGTACCTCTTAGCCTCCAGAAATTAGAGAAATAAATCTCTTTTATTCTCAGCCTGTAGTATTCTGTTGTAGCAACAGAAAATGATCTAAGACACAGAAGAAACTGACAAAGACACCAAAAAATATTCTTCAATTTGTTCCAAAATTCACTTTAATTACTTCTAAAAGTTTTCTAATCCTTGTTTATATGAATATCTATCTTTGTTTTATAAGACTACAGCAGTCTTTTGTCAATGGCTAATTTTGTCTCACAGGTGATGCAAAATCCTACCAAGTTCTGTGCTTAATGCCCCCTGATTTATGAGATTTTGTACTCTGCCTGGCAGGAGTAGTTTTGGTCATTATTTTCTGTAATTTTATTTATGTTTTTTTTTTCTTTCCTGTGCCTTCATTATTTTTCTTTGGATCATTATGCAGAAGATCATTCAAAGAAGACACTGCTAATCTCTGGAGTTCCTTCTCTGTGAAGACTCTATCCTTTCTAGTACTCTGCCCTTCCAATTCTAGTTATTTTTGCAATTGGCCTCCCCAAAATCACAGTTCTGTTTTCTCAGGTTGTCAAGATTGCCAGATTTCTATTGGTGTTCCCAATTTTATACCACAACCTGGAAATTCTTAAAGGGTAATCATAGAGCTCATTTTGTTTTTCTCTTTTCAAAGATCACTCTCCTTTGTTGCCTGATGGTGAATTTTCTTAAGTTTTTTTATGTTTTTTTTTTTTAATTTTCAATTGTTTCAGGTAGGAGGACCAATACAGTTTTTCTTATTCCATCTTGACAAAAACTATGTCTTTCATTTTTGAATACTCATTTTCTTTCTTCTGGAATGGAATCCAAATTTTTCAGCTCCCTAATACTACCTATCAAGTTGTATTATTAGACATGTGTTGTAATTTCTCTCTCTTGGACTGGTGTAAGGTACAATTAAGAAATAAGTTTTCATGTATTGCCAACACATATTAAATTGAACCAAGAAGGGCAAAATAAATAAGTACATGTATGAGTTGATCCAGATATTTATAGTATAACAAGAACAAAGAAAAATAATTATCATAAGATGATTTTTGGGGGGTGTGGTACAATAAATTTTAAGAGTGACATTCTCTTGCTGAGGATAACTTGTTGAGCTGCAATGGATTTTTTCCATTAAGGAAGACTGATTCCACAACTACTCATGTGTTCAAGGTAGAGATTATAATTGTAAAAGTGAAAGAATAAACCAGAAAGAAACAAGATAAAAGAAAGCTGAAAATGAGGAGTTAGGAGTGAGAAGATTATCTCAAGAATCTCACATCGTTTATAAACCTGCCTAGATAAATGAATGACATGTAATTAACTGAGTAGGAATGACAAATTTCTAGGGTCTAATTTTGATTTCTGTGAAAATTACTTAACTTCCATTAAAATGCCACTAAGTTATACAATATGCATGAGACATTTGTTAGTATAATGGAATGGGAAAAGAAGAAATGTATCCACCATGGAATACATACAGTGCACTGGCCAAAGAGGATGGACCCTGTAGCAGCTGGGGATGATACTTAGAAACAGTTAGAAAAATAATAAGTTCAGTTAAGCTGACATGAGTAACACGTAAACTTTCTCAAAAATCTCTACATAGCTAAGTCTGTGCATATGTGCTGGCTATACAAAAATAATGTGATGATACTAATTTCATTGTAATTACTGCAATACAAATGACATTAAAATAATAAATTAGTGGCCATTTACTAAGCCAGTTCAGCTTAAGTGTTTAAACCATGCACCTTCAAAATATTTCCCATAGAATTTTATACATTCTTTCAATGATATAATTAGTATTCTAGAGTTTCTTTACTGAAATTATTTTTGAAATCATTTTGATGCACATGAAAATAAAAGCACTTCACTATAAAGTATACTGACTATATATTACTGGATTAAATTCATGTTCCACAGTATCTGATTGAGTTTTGTCTTTTCCAATTCAAATCTACCCTCAATGTGTGTTTGGAGCCCTTAGTACAAAGAAAGCAAATATTATTTTTAAAAATGTTTTAAAGTAAAACTTTTGAGATCTTTAAGTATTTGCTTATGCCCCTCCCCATATCTTTCATATAATTTAGAAGTGACCATATTATCTTTAATACTTCAAGGACCTATCAAAAGGTGACACTAAACAATAATGAAACTCAAAATGAAGTTGTAAGTTTTGACCTTAAAAATTCACAGGGATATTTCATTCTGTTCTTAAGCAGTTTGGTGTATATTATGACATATAACAATGATTTTAAATGCCCATATTTTTATAAACTCTGTGTGTGTGTGTGTGTGTGTGTGTGTGTATGTTTAACTCAGGGGGACTTACCCACCAAGCCACATCCCACATCCCCAGCCCTTTTTGAAAATATTTTATTTAGAGACAGTCTTGCTGAGTTGCTTAGTGCCATACTAATTTGCTGAGGCTGGCCTTGAACTTGTGATCCTCCTGCCTCAGCTTCCCAAACCACTGGGATTACTTGTGTGCATGACTTCTGCCTATATTTTTGAGTTAACTCAGTCCGTAGGCTAGTAGTAGGAACTATTTTCTTCACATGCTATGTAGACATAAATATTTGATTAAACTTCTACATATCAAATTTATAATTTCTCAAATATAAAATTATCAAATATTTTCTAAACCCTACCCCCCTTAGAGGATAAATGACATGGGAAGAAAAACCACATTTATCTCATGAATTCATACACTTAGTTGTAGCTTGTTATGTGTCTTAGTCCCATTTTTACTGCTCTAACAGATTATCTGAGACTGGATAACTAATAAAGAGCAGAAACTTATTTCTCACAGTTATGAAGACTGGAAAGTCCAAGTCTATGACACTGGCATTTGGTAAGGGCCTTTGTGTTACCTCATAGCATGGTGGAGGGGACACAGAGAAAACTAGGCTAAGCTGGTCCTTGCATCAAGGACTCAGTCCTCATAACCAACATACTCCCTCAAAAAGACTTTAATACATTCATGTAAGAAAATTTCACATCACTTTTTAATCCATTTTTTTATCTAGAACATCACTTTTCCTTGTATGTTTAGAAATTTTAATGTATTCAATCATTTACATATTTATAAAAGTAAATATGAAATGCTACAAAATAGGGAAATATAAGATATAGGTTAATATAAAACAAATGGGGATGTCATCATTTTCATATATTTTTCTCCCTGCTCAGTGTTTCTTATGTTGACAGCCACTGAATTAAACTTTTCTTTCTTGGTTTAATAAGTTCCTCAAAATGGTATTCAAAGAGAATTTTGATAACTGTCATATTTTAGGTTATTCATAATTATTATAGTTTGACATCACTTGGATCACATAATTGAATTATATTTTATCCACCTTTTACGGTAAATAATTTCTACAATTTTTCCATGTACTTATATAACTACTCTGCTACAGATACCCCAGAGCACATTTTTTTCTCATTAGAAAAGATATACAGTGAAAGAAGCAGAAGTGGCAACCTGGAAACTACTCTAAATTATAATCTATCTTAACTGAAAAAATACTTCCTTATTTGCTAGTGAAGTCACCAATAGCACAACTGCTAGCTCTTCATTTTCTTCAATAAAGAATTCTGAAGTTAGAAAAAACAGTCACATATGAGAAATTTTCCTATAGGAAACACAGAGAATTTTAAATAATTTCAACAAATACTATTAGTTTTAGAATTACCAAAAACTATTTTCATTTTATACCGCCTGACTTAAATTGAGATTTTCAGGGATTTGAAAGTGTTATTCAAATTAATACATTAGTACATTTCTGCCAAAATATAGTTCATATTTGCAAACCAATTAAAATCTAGATGCATCCTTTTAAATTGGTGAGTGGTTTATATAAGAAATTCTGCTTGCAGGCCTTAGAAACTACAGCATATAGTAATGGAGAAGAAATATATGAGACCCATATGTAGAAGAAATTCTTCCTCACTTTCTTCTTTATGTGGGTGTGTGAGAGAGAGGACTGTCACTGTGGTCTTTGTTATAATGGAGGATACAAGATTGATAGTAAAGAATGATAGCTATTCTGAAGAATTCTGGCACTTCATATGATTGATCCCAAAGGCAACCTAGAGTGTGTTGTTTAAAACAAGATTATAAATATCTTTTTTCTTGGCGTTCTTTATTCTAGAAAATACATTCACAGAAACCTAGTGATGATAGAATATTGTATGTCATTTCCAAGCATGTGAATACAGCTGTATTTACTAATGTTTATGTGTGCAAAGTAATTATTATGTTGTCCTTTTCTGTCTTTGTGAAGACTTACAGACTTGACTCATATAATAACAATAGACAAAAGAAAAATAGAAACAAATCCAGTAATGTATTGTGGCTATCTATCACTACATAATAAGCCACCTCAAAAGTAGCTGCTTACAACAATGTATTATCTCTAACGTGTGTCAACTAGATAGAACTGGATGGTTCTAACTGGGATAATATATATAGTTGTCCTCACTAGTGGTTGAACAGAACTTCTTCAATGGTGGTTAAGAGGAGCTTGGGAAAAACTGTAGCCTGGAAAGACATCTATTAATCTGGTAACAAAGAATGAAATCAATCACTAGAAGTTTCTAGAGATTCCTCAAATGACTCAAAACTAATTGAGAAGAATTTATTAGACAAAGCCCATAGACACTATATAAAATCTGTGCCAGGCCATGGAATTTGAACTGATGACTACAATTATATTACTATAGCTCTACCTTGCTGAATTGTTCTTCCTACAAACTTGATGGTAAAGTAGCAGTTCCAGTCACCCCCCAGCACCCTTAGGTGGTCATCATTCACAATGGTTTCAGTAACTAGTGAGGCAGGAAGATAGATCTTCCATAGGCAGCCACGGTAAGGGCCTTGGAGAAAGACAGGAGGGCAGGGGGTTATCATGCCAACCTGAGAGGAGACAGCAGATCTCAAAGACATCCTGTGACTCATTGCTTCCTGCCAGCATTAACCATAAGCATTTTTGTTCCTCACAGCCTCAATCACAGCAGCCCTTCCTCAGTTACCCATGTCCTTATCCCTAGTAATGATGGTTAATCACAACCCCCTCCTAAATGCTGCTTCTTTCTAATAGATGTGTCAAAAACCACTGAGTAAGACTGTCCTCCTAATTATATAAATAAGGATTGAAATTCTGCACTTCTGTTTATCTTATTAAATTTGGAACTTGAAGAGCTTAATTGATCCATGCTAGCATCCCATGCACCACCAGTCACCTGTGTTGGGTCATCACACATGCCTTTAAAACTCCTAGACAATAGATCTACCATCCCTCTCTTGGGGCCCCTCCCTTTTGCAAGCTCTGCTTTCTATTACTTGAATAAATCCTGTTACATTGTTCTCACCCTAGCATACATGAATTTTATTCCTCAAATATGAAAGACAAGGAACCTGACTGCCTGGATTCCTGTTACGCTAGGGCCTATTAGCAGATCTAGTTTTCACTTCTCTCTTGTTTGGGAAAGATATTTTGCCTGGTTAGCACATCTGTGTGGCACATGTTTCTCTCTGCCTGCAACTCTTGCTATGTAGAATGGAGCTGTGCCAGGAAATTCATGAAAATAGATCCATTATTCAAACAGTCTTGTCTTTCAGATTACTACTTCTAACAGATTGGTAGGCAAATGGCAGCTTCCATCCCCTCCAGCTTGGCTGTGATTAAAGAAACATTCCAAGTAGATTCAGCAGCTGATCAACACTGGCCAACTCCCATCTTCATGGCTCTCAGCTACCAAAGTTTCAAACTAGGTAGTAATAACAACATTGGTCTGCCTTCTGGATCCCCAGCAGCTCTTATTTTATGGTTGGAATCCTACTGAAAAGCAAGTTTTCCTCCACTCGCTTTCTACTCTCTAAGCCCAGAGATCTACCCAGGAGAAGATAAGAACAAGTCTCAGAGACTTAACAAAAGGCTAAAAATCAATTGGACTGATTTATGCCTGAAAACATTATTGAAAACAACAATCTTCATGTTGCAGTTTGAGGAGGTTAACTCCATAGTAAGATAGAATTAGAATAAACCCATCTGAAGCATACTGGTGAGATAAAGGAAAGGAGCAATCAAAGTTCAGCTAAAACCAGACTAATCCCTGAAAGTCAGAAAGACTTGTGTGCATGCCAGGTGTGACCTTCTGAGAACTATGTCAAGATTGGACATTATGGGCAAAAGAATTAATTGATCTATTCTAGCAATGTCAATGAAGAAATAAACACCAGCAAGAAGCCTTGTAGGGATTAATATACAGACTTATAATAGTATTTCTTCTCTAATGCGAACTTCAAATAAAAAAATGTGAGACATGCACAGAAGTATGCAACTATGACCTGTGATCAGAATAAGATTTAGACAGTGGAAAATGTTGATTAAAAATACAACAAAATGACATGTAAATCCAGTCATACCAATAATAAAGTTAAAAATGAGTGTATTAAACAATCCAAGGGTAGATTGTCAAACTACATTTAAAAATAAAATTCACATAAATGGCAATTATGAAAGACACATTCCAGATTCTAATTATTAGCAGATCAATAAGAAAATTATGGGGAGTGTATACTATCAGGGTCCTCTCTGCCACTTCCCTTCCACATGCAGGAGAAAAGGGTTAACTGCCAGAGGAGAATGTCAGTGATATTTCACTCAATTATCCAAAAAACTCATCTACTCAATAAACATGAGAGCCAATACTCTTTTTAATGAGAGGGGGCATGAGGGGTCTGGCCATACCAGCTGTGGCCTCTTTATAATGACCTTTGACAACCAGTAACCCAACTCTCTTTTATTTATAGACAAACAGGTAAAAGGGGGCAAGGACTGGGAGGAGCTTCTTCTGTGATGGACAGGATAGGGTGGAGGTAGGGAAGTCATTCTCTTAAGGGATAATTCCAGAAGGAGACAGGGAACCACTCCCACACAGTGCAACTTGCTTCCTGGCACTTCCTAGAAGCCAGGCCTCTGCATCACATGGCTCAACCTAGTCTAATTCTGCTAAATAAGGACAGCTCCCCACAGTATACCATGCAAACAGAAATCTTAAATGAGCTAGAGGGACAAAATTAATAGATAAATAGATTTTGAAACAGGAAAGAAAATTTCAAAAGGATAAAGGACATTGCAATATTTAAGAAGTTTTGGCTATAAGTTAAAAATAACAATTATAAGTGCATATGTACTTAATATTAGACCTAAAAATACACAAAATGGCAAAACAAAGGGAGAAATAAAATAATTCATCAATAGTAGCTGGACACTCAATATTCTGTTAATGGACATAACAACTAGAGAGACTATCAACAAGGATAAAAAAAAAGTATAAACAAACACCAGGTTCAGCCCAGCAGAGTCGTGTGAGATTTCCACGACAGGGAGGCTGGCTTAGTGCAACTGTGTGAGACTTCTTCACCAGGGAGGCCTGACCCAGAAACCCAGGCCCAGCCCAGCCAAACCCAGCCCAGCACCAGCCCATGGTCTATGACTGTGCAGCGGTTGACCATCTATCAACACGTGGGGACACCTCTACCCAATAGCAGGGATTATACCCCACTGGGAGGCCACCATACCTAGAGGGGCAGCACCCTTCTTGGGATACTACATTATCAAGTTCCGCCAAGGCATCAGGCTACTAAAGGCTAGGAGGTTTGAATAGTACGGTATAGTTTCATTGTAGATTTTTTTTATCAGTAATAATATTATGATTATTCCTATTATACCTACAATTATTCCTACTTTTCTTTTAATATTTTTCTCACCCTCTCTCAACCTTTCATTTAATTCCACTATCACTATTCCTATGACATAGTACCTCACTAGACACACTTCTTATCTCATTAATGTTTTATGCTACACCCCACTCCATCCTCTTTGTCCACCATTAGAAATTGTGGTCCTTATTGCAAACCTATTGGCTAAACTACAGGTAATAATTGAACATATCATCTCTGTTTATTAAGACATTATAGTTAATATCTTGAACTATTTGAGTAAAGGATACATATTGTTTATATGGTGTACTACTAATATTGATCTCTCACTTCAAGGTGAGGTATTGGAAACCTGAGGAGCACAATAAGTCTATAGGGGGGAAACTGCAATACCTCAAATTTGAAATGCTACAGAGGAAGATACATGAACATCAGAAAACAAGGGAAGAAGTGTTCCAAACAAAACCTAGAGACTACATCAATAGAATCCAATGACAGCATGGCAAAAGAAATGTCAGAAAGGGAGTTCAGAATGCACATAATTAAAATGATCAGAGAAGCAAATGATGAGAAAAGAGAGCAATGCAGGAAGTGAATGATCATTCCAATAAACAGTTTAAAGAGCAACTGAAGGAAGCAAAAGATCATTTCAATAAAGAGATAGAGATTCTGGAAATAAAACCCCAAAAATTCTCGAAAGAAGGAAACAATAAACCAAATTAAAAACTCAATAGAAAGCATCACCAACAGGATAGATCACTTGGAAGATAGAACCTCAGACATTGAAAACAAAGTTGACCAAACAGAGAAGATGGTAAGAAATGACAAAGAGAGCCTACAAGAATTATGGGATACCATGAAAAGACCAAATTTAAGAACTATTGGGATTGAGGAAGGCACAGAGACAAAAGCCAAAGGAATGAATTATCTATTAAATGAAATAATATCAGAAAATTTTCCAAATCTGAAGAATGAAATGGAAAATCAAATACAAGAGTCTTACAGGATGCCAAATGTACAAAATTACAACAGATCCAAAATAACACACAAAATAAAGATAGAATTTTAAAGGCTGTGAGATAAAAAAACAAAATCAGATTACATTCGGAGGAAACCAATACAGTTATCAGCAGGTTTCTCAACCCAGACCTAAAAGCAAGAAGGACCTGGAACAACATATTTCAAGCTCTGAAAGAAAATGGATGCCAACCAAGAATCTTATACCCAGCAATACTAACCTTCAAATTTGATGAAGAAATGAAATCCTTCCATGATAAACAAAAGCTAAAAGAATATACAAATATAAAGCCAGCACTACAGAACATTCTCAGCAAAATATTCCATGAGGAAGAAATGAAAAACAACAATATAAGGCAGCATAGGGAGGAACTACCCTAAAGGAACAGCCAAATAAAGGAGAAAGCCAAGTTAAAAACCAAAAATAAAGTAAAATGACCAGGGATACAAATCATATCTCAATAATAACCCTGAATGTTAATGGCCTTAATGCATCAATCAAAAGACATAGACTGGCAGTTTGGATTAAAGAGAAAGACCCAACAATATGCTGCTTCCAAGAGCCACATCTCATAGAAATAGATGCCCACAAACAAAAGGTGAAAGGATGGGAGAAAACATACCATGCATATGAACTCAGTAAAAAAGTGGGGGTTTCCAGACTCATATCGGATAAAGCAGACTTCAAGCCAAAATTAGTTAGAAGGGATAAAGAAGGACATCTCATACTGCTTAAGGGAAGCATAAATCAGCAAGACATAACAATCATAAATATTTATGCCCCAAACAATGGCGCATCCATGTATGTCAAACAGATCCTTCTCAATTTCAAAAACCAAATAGACAACAACACAATAATACTGGGTGATTTTAAAACAACTCTTTCACCATAGGTCAGGTCTTCCAAACAAAAATTGAACAAAGAAACCATAGAAATCAGTAACGCAATTGATAATTTAGACATAACAGACATATATAGAACATTCCATCAATCAATGATCGAATACACTGTCTTCTCAGCAGAACATGGATCCTTCTCTAAAATAGACCATATGTTATGCCACAAAGCTACTCTTACTAAATACAAAATTATAGACATACTACCTTGTATTATATCATATCACAATGGAATGAAATTAGAAATCAATGATAAAATAAAAAAGAGAGACTACTCCAACACCTGGAAATTAAATAATATGCTACTGAATGATGCATACATAACAGAAGACATCGGGGGAAAATAAAAAAAAATCTTAGAGGTAAATGAGAACAATGATACAACATATCAAAATCTCTGGGACACTATGAAAACAGTGCTAAGAGGAAAATTCATTGCATGAAGCACGTTCAATAAAAGAATGAAAATAAAGAAATGACCTCACATTACAGCTCAAAGCCCTAGAAAAAGAACAGTTCATCACCAAAAGTAGTAGAAGACAGGAAATAATTAAAATCAGAATGGAAATCCATGAAATTGAAACAAAAGAAACAATTCAAAAAATTGACAAATCAAAATGTTGGTTCTTTGAAAAAATAAAATTGTTAAACCCTTAGCCATGTTAATGAAGAGAAGGAGAGAAAAAACTCAAATTACTAAAATTCATGATGATAAAGGAAATATCATGACAGACACTATTGAAATACAAAATATAATTAGAAGGTATTTTGGAAATCTGTACTCCAACAAAATAGAAAATCTTGAAGACATGGACAGGTTTCTAGAGAAATACGATCCACTAAACTGAATTAGGAGGACATATACAATTTAAACAGATGAATTTCAAGCAATGAAATAGAAGCCATCAAAAGCCTACCAACCAAGAAAAGCCCAAGACCAGATGGATTCTTAGCCAAAATCCATGAGACCTTTCAAGAAAAACTCATTCCAATACTCCTCAAAGTATTCCAGGAAATAGAAAAGGAGGGAACCCTTCCAAACATATTATATGAAGCTACTATTACCCTGATGCCAAAGCCAGTCAAGGACACATCAAGGAAAGAAAATTTCAGACCAATATCCCTAATGAATATAGATGCAAAAATTCTTAACAAAATTTAAGCAAATTGCATGCAAAAACATATTAAAAAGATAGTGCACCAAGATCAAGTGGGTTTCATCCCTGGGATACAAGGTTGGTTCAACATCCAGAAATCAATAAATGTAATCCACCACATCAACAGACTTAAAGTTAAGAATCACATGATTATTTCAATAGATTCAGAAAAAACATTTGATAAAATACAGCACCCCTTCATGCTCAAAACACTAGGAAAAATAGGGATAGTAGGAACATACCTCAACATTGTAAAGGCTATCTATGCTAAGCTCATGGCCAACATCATTCTAAATGGAGAAAAACTGAAAGCATTTCTCCTAAAAACTAGAAAAAGGCAGGGATGCCCTATTTCACCACTTCTATTCAACATTATACTTGAAATTCTAGCTATAACAATTAGACCAAAGAAATTAAAGGGATACCAATATGAAAATAAGAACTCAATCTATCCCTATTTGCTGATGACATGATTCTAAATATAGAGGAGCCAAAAAATTCCACCAGAAAACTTCTAGAACTCATAAATAAATTCGGTAAATTAGAAAGATATAAAAATCAATGCTCATAAATCTAATGCATTTTTATTCATAAGTGATGAATCCTCTGAAAGAGAAATTACAAAAACCACCCTGTTCAGAATAGCCTCAGAAAAATAAAATACTTGGGAATCAATCTAACAAAAGATGTGAAAGACCTCTACAATGAGAAATACAGAACACTAAAGAAAACCTTCGAAGATGGAAAGATCTCCCATGTTCTTAGATAGGTAGAATTAATATTGTCAAAATGGCCATAGTATCAAAGGCTCTGTACAAATTCAATACAATTCCAATTAAAATACCAATGATGTACTTCATAGAAATAGAGCAAGCAATCATGAAATTCATTTGGAAGAATAAAAGACCCAGAATAGTTAAAGAAATCCTCAGCAGGAAGAGCAAAGTAGACCTTCAACTATACTATAGAGTGAAGTAGATCTTCAACTATACTACGGAGCAAAGTAGACCTTCAATTATACTACAGAACAATAGTAACAAAAACCACATGATATAGGCTCAAAAATAGGCAGGTAAATCAATGGCACAGAATAGGGAACACAGAGAAACACCCACATAAATACAGTTTTCTCATACTAGACAAAGGTGCCAAAAACATACAATAGATAAGATAGCCTCTTCAACAAATGGCGCTGGGAAAACTGGAAATCCATATGCAGCAAAATGAAACTAAACCCCTATCTCTCACACTGCACAAAACTCAACTCGAAATGGATCAAGGACCTAGGAATTAAACCTGCACCTAAGAGAAGAAAAAGTAGGCCCAAATCTTCATCATGTCAGCTTAGGACCAGACTTCCTTAACATGACTCCCAAAGCACAAGAAATAAAATCAGGATTCAATAATTGGGATAAATTCAAACTAAGAAGCATTTTCTCAGCAAAGGAAGGAATCATCAATGTGAAAGAGAGAGCCTACAGAGTGGGAGAATATCTTTGCCAAACACACTTCAGATAGACCACTAATCTCCAGAATCTATAAAAAACTCAAAAAACTTTACACTAAGAATATAAATAACCCAATCAATAAATGGGCCAAGGAAATGAACAGATACTTCACAGAAAAGGATCTACAAGCAATCAACAGATACATGAAAAAATGTTCAACATCCCTCATAATAAGAGTAATTCAAATCAAAACTACCCTAAGATTTCATCTCACCCCAATTATTATTAATGTCTATTATCAAGAGTACAAGCAGCAATAGATGTTGGTGAGGATGTGGGGATAAAGGTACAATCGTACATTGCTTATGGGATTGCAAATTAGTGCAGGCACTCTGGAAAGCAGTGTGGAGATTCCTTAGAAAACTTGAAATGGAACCACCATTTACCCAGCCATTCCACTCCTTGGCCTATACCCAAATGACTTAAAATTGGCATACTACAGTGATGCAGCCACATCAATGTTCATAGTTGCTCAATTCACAATAGCTAGATTGTGGAACCAACCTAGATGCCCTTCAATAGTTGAAGGATAATGAAACTGTGATATATATTCACAATGGAATATTACTCAGCCATAAAGAAGAATAAAATTATGGCATTTGCAGGTAAATGGAAGGAGTTGGAGAATGTCATGCTAAGTGAGATTAGCCAACCCCCAAAAACCAAAGGCCGAGTCGTCTCTCTGATAATTGGATGATGGTACATAATGCGAGGTGGGAGGGAGGCAAGAATGGAGGAAGTATGGATTGCATAGAGTGACAAGAGGGCTGGGGGGGAAGGAAAAATAACAATGATACAAACATCATTACCCTATGTACATGAATGATTATGCAAATGGTGTGACACCACTTCGTGTCGAACCAGAGAAACAACAGTTGTACTCCATTTGTGTACAATGAATCAAAATAAATTAAATTTAAAAAGTATAAACAATTTTGAACAATCAGTACTAAAACCTTATCCCCCCCCCCCAAACAGCAAAATATATCCTACTAAAAGTATCTGGAATATTTGCAGAGAGAGACAATATGGTAAACATAATAAAAACGGCACATGTTTAGTAGGACTGAATTTCTACTTTGTATGTTCTATGATCATAGTGGAATGAAATTAGAAAATAATAACAGAGAAAATTTGGGAAATTAACAAAAGTGTAGAAATAAACACAAAGCTAAATAACCAATGACTCAAACAAAAATTTCCTAGGGAAATTAGAAAAAATAACTTTGAAGACAGCAAAAATGAAAATATGTTGAAACAGAATTTAGGATATTCAGCTAAAGGAAGTTTTACAGAAAATTTTTATCTGTAAACACATATAATAAGTAAAAGCTCTCAAATCAGTAATTTAATCTTTCAAATTAAGAGACAAGGAAAACAATAGTGGACTAAATCCAAAGCAATGATGAGGAAGGACATAACTGAAATTAGGGTAGACATAAATTAAGTATAATATAGAAACAGCATTGTTTGAAATTTAAAGGGAGCACATAACTATTAAAATCAGGAAGTGAGGGGGCATCACTATCAATATTTTTTAAAATGTTTCATTCTTTTTAGATATACATGATAGAGTATGCTTTGACATATTGTTTATACATGGAGTATGACTTCCCATTCTTGTGGTTGTTCATGATGTGACACTGGTCATATATTCACATATGAACATAGGAAAGTTATGTCTGTTACAGAAGTGGAATGGTTATTAGGAAATGCTACAAACAAGAATGCTGATGAAATGGACAAATTCCAATAATACTAATGAGTAAAACAGAATCAAGAAAAGAAATAAAATCTGAATTGACCTATAAAAAGTGAAAAGTTTGAATTAATACCTAAATTACACATGAAAAGAAAAATCCTTGTGTCAGATTATTTCACTTGTATATTCTACAAGGTTTTTAGAAAATAATTAGTTCTAACACTTCAGCAAATTACAAAAAAAAGAACAGGTGTGATATTTTTCAACCCACTCTGTACTGATACCTTAAGCAAACAAAATTATCACTAGAAAAGGAAGTTATATGTCATGTGCTTTGTGAATATAGATGTGAAAATCCTAAACAACAAAATACTAAACAACATGCGAAGAGCAGATATCACTTAATCTACTTCTATCTTACATTGTAGTAGATGTTCTGGCCAAGGCTATTTGGTGAGGAAAAGAATGGAATTAAGATTTTAATAAAAGTAAAACTGTACTTGCCAATAACATGATATTATATATAGAAAATTCTTATAGTGCACCAATTAAAAAATAATAAATAGCAGGAACTCCCAGTAAAAGAAAAGGAGAAAGAAAAGGGAGGAGGAGAGGGAAAGTTTCTCTGTGAAAGTATTGGGGATGGAATGGAACAAATTATATTCCTTGCATATGTAAATATTGGAATGAACCCCATCATTATGTAAAACTGTAATACACTAATGAAAACAGAAAAAATTCCTCAGGAATCCACTAAAAACCTGTCAGAATTAATAAATAATTTCACCAAAGATTTAGATTATGTGATTAATGTACAAAAATATTTTGGTAAACACAAACATTGAAGGAATTGAAAATAAAAACTATACTTTTATTTGAATTATCCTACTTGTATTAGATTATGACAATATTTCAGAATAAATTTAACCACAGAAGTGTAAGAGTTGTGTATTAAGTACTATATATCATTGCTGAAAAATTAGACCAAAATAAATGGGAAGACATCCTTCATTCATGAATTGGAAGATTTGATATCACTAGAATGAAAATACTCCCCAAAGTAATGTACACATTCAGTACAATCTCTATTAAAACAGTAACCTCATGTTTTGGCAGAAATTGACTAGTGCATTTTAAAATTAACATGGAGTTGTGTGGGTTCCAGAGTAATCAAAATAATACTTTAAAAAGAAAAACAAATTTGGAGGATTCACACATCCCAATTTAAAAAAGCTTACTACAAAGCTATAGTAATCAAATGATTGTGGCATTACCATAAATGTGGATATACATGTCACTATAATATAATCAAGGGTCCAGAAATAGGCCCTCACATTTTGGTCAATAATTCTTGACATAGGAGAGAGGCAAGAGTGTAGATTAGCATGAAACAGCATTTCTCTTACCTTAACTACCTAAAACTCAAACAGCAGGAATACCATGTATCCCTGAGGCTTAGAGTAAAAAATCCTGAGACTGGAAGGGCAGTGTGTGCCCTAGCTGAACCAGAGAATGTTTGACTCATTAATCAGATAAAAACTAAACAAAAGGAAACAAAACCTCTCTACCAGAGTGTATGCATGGTCCCCTGAGAGCCAATCTTGGGACTGGAGCAGGGTAGAGCCTATAGAAACTGGATTCCAGATCCTTGAGTTTGCAGCTGGGTCTGTGTAGGCCTTCAGAGCCTAGCAATCCTGTGGAACATCAGAAACTGGGAGCATTTCACCAGGGTAACACAATTTAGAGAGGCTTGAGAGAGCCATGCTCTCCCAAGCTCCATGAGTCCTAAGTTGGAGGGGATGGAAAGGACTGGATTCAGTAGGTCAGAAGGTTGGAATAGGGTATGAAGGCATTTTTCTCTCACCTCACCCAGCCACCAGGTTCCTATGGTCCACCTGAACTGGACTGGTGCTTGCTGGGTCATAGCAACAGCCTGATCCCCCACTCCCTCCCCAATCTGGCATCTGCCCATACCTGCAACCCACCAGGTCTGGAATCAGTCCAGAACCCAACAGGGCCCTCCAGCTTCCCAGTCCCCACTATCCCAACCCCTCCCTGGCACCCGACCTGACCCATTGCTCACAAATTCCCAGCCACCCAGAAGATCCAGGCACTGATCTTGATATACCCCCAGCTGCTTTGCTGCCAGACCTGTCTGGTCCAGCATGCAGCTTCATGGCTTCCCATAGGTCCCAGAGCCTGGCCTTGATCCACCTGGCACAGAACAGCTGGGCCCCACACTACTTAGCCACCAAGCCCACCTAGTCCAGCACACAGCCTCCTTGCTGGCCCCCAGGATCTAGCACTAGGCTCTGATCCATCTGCCTCCCAGACATGGCCATCTGCTTTGCCTCCCACCTGCAACCCAGCTTCCTCAGCACACCACTTCACCACCAGGTCTGCAGCCTGACCCACCCACACTAATCTCACAAGAATGGGAATTAGGAAGTCTTAAACCCCAACCTTCAACATGGTGAGGAACAAAATGAAAAGGAAGGATGCACAACCCAGGGCCCATACTCAGCAAGCTTAGATCATACCTCAAGAAGAAACAAAAAGAAAACCAGGTGGGCACAATCAGGGAACACATATACTTGCTCATTATTTTCCACCACAGTGTACACACCTCCTTAATTTTATAACATTTCACCAAAATATTTCTTTGTTTTTATTGGTGCCTGTTTGTTGCATCAGTAGTTCTGTTTTGCTTTTTGATTTTGGGTTTCCATATTGGATTCTTGTCTCATTTGAATGTGTACTGACTGATTGAAGGACTGCTACACACATTCACATTTGTTTCTTTCTCCTCATTTCTAGCTTTGTTTTTTTTTTTTCTTCTTTTTTCTTTCATTTTTTTGTAATTTCTTTTTTTTTTTTGAGGTTTTGTTTTTTGAAGGCATTACTTTCCCATAATCTGTATTTTGAGAGTTAGGATTTATGATTAGTTTATTTGGATTTTGTTTTGTATCATTTTGTTACTACTCTATCATCCTTGTCTCCCTTTCTGAATTCTCTATTCCTGATACCCAAATTCCATTCTCTTTCTCTCTCCTTTATATTCTTCTATTTTTTCATTCATTTTCAAACAATATATCCTAAGTTACCACTGCATCTGCCCTATGCACCCTTTGAAATTGCAAACACTTTTCTAACCTCCTATCTCTTATTCTATACTCAACTCTATCCTTAATATTTCTTCAAACTAATTGAGGTATATAAAGTCTATCCTTACCACCAGTGTCACATCAATAATTAATAAAGCGGATGGCATAGACAATACCTATTGTTTAATTTTAAGCCAGATAAGCTGATTCCACTTTCCCTACATATTATACCAATTGACACTAGATAGCAAAATAGGAACTAAGGACCTAGTCTACTGCTATATATTGTTTGCATACTTCATTGTTATGATTGGGCTCCCCCTCCCTATCTGTGAGGTACTAGCAACATAAAGGAACAGTGTAAACCCATAAGGTAAAAACTCGACATTATCAGATCCATCCATGTAAATGAATAGACACACAAACAATCTGAAAAAGCAAGTGAACAAACCATCCAAAATAACCCAGACTTACTTAACTTTAGACTCTCTTGACACCACAGTGGAGAAATGTCAGCTATACAATTTAGAAAGTTCATGGCTAAACAGATCTACAAGGTAAAAAATGACGTAAGAAATGAAATCAGAAAATACAAGAAGTTAAAGATCGTTTCAACAAGGAAATAGAGATCCTGAAGAATAATCAGTCAGAAATACTCAAAATGAAGGAATCAATAAGCCAAATTAAAAATTCAGTTGAAAGCATCACCAATAGATGAGACCAGTTGGACAGTTTCAGTCAAAGAAGACAAAAATATATAATCTAGAAAATAAAGTTAACTATGGGGAAAAGATATTAAGAGACCATGAATAAAACTTCCAAGAATTATGGAATAAAATGAAAAGACCAAACTTAAGATTTATTAGGATAGATGAAGTTTCAGAGATACAAACCAAAGAAATGCACAGTTAATTCAATGAAAAAATATCAGAACATTTCCCAAACCTGAAGAATGAAATGGAAAACAAAATGAAGGAAGCTTACAGGACTCCAAATACACAAAAGTATGACAGACTCACACCAAGGAACATTATTATGAAAATGCCTAACATACAGAATAAATATAGAATTTTAAAGGCTGCTGGAGAAAAGCAACTGGTAACATTTAGAGGGAGACCAATCTGGATCTCAGACGATTTCTCAATCCACACCCTCAAAGTTAGGACATCTTGGAATAATAAATATCAAGCTGTGAAAGAAAATGAAATACTATAACCAGCAAAATTAAGCTTCTGAATTGATGATGAAATAAAAACCTGTCATGATAAACAGAAGTTGAAAGAATTTGCAACTAGAAAGCCTATACTACAAAACATACTCAGTAATATATTTCATGAAGAAGAAATGAAAAATAAAAGTGAAAATCAGCAAAGGGAGGAGCTACACTAGAAGCATAAGCAAAGGCAAAACTAATTCAAATTTAAAATAAGAAATAAAGCAAAATGACAGGGAATAAAATTCATTTATCAATAATAACACTGAACAAAATTGACCTAAAATTATCAATCAAAAGAAATAAACTAGCAGAGTGGATTACAAAACAAGACCTAATAATATACTGTTTCCAAGAGACTCTCCTCATAAGCAAAGACATCCACAGACTGAAGGTAAAAGGATGGGAAAAAGCATATCATTCACATGGATCTTGTAAACAAGTAGGGGTTTCTATCCTCATATCAGATAAAAGGGACTTCAAGCCAAAGCTAATCAAAAGGGACAAAGAAGGCCATGTCATACTGATTAAGGGAACTATTTATCAACAAGACATAACAATCATAAATATTTGCACACCAAACAGTGGAGCATCTATGCTCATCAGACAAACCCTTCTCAATTTCACAAATCAAAGAGACCACAACATGATGATACTGGCTAACTTTAACATGCCTCTACCATCAATAGATAGATCCTTCAAACAAAAACTAAATAAAGAAGCTATAGAAATAATGAATACAATGAATAATTTAGACTTAACATATATAGACATATATAGAATATTTCATCCATCAATGACTGAATACACTTTCTTCTCAGCAACACATGGATCATTCTCTAAAATAGACTGTATCTTAGGCCACAAAGCAACTCCTAGCAAATAAATAAAGGTAACACCTTGCATCCTCTCAGATCATAATGGAATGAAACTGGAAATCAAGGATAAAACAAAAAATACTCTACTTCTCTAACTATATTACTCTACTCTAACTCCTGAAGACTAAATAATACACTATTGAATGACCAATGAATAGTAGAAGAAATCAAGGATGAAATAAAATACTTTGAGGTAAATGAAAATTGTGATACAATTTATCAAAATCTCTGGGACACTATAAAGGCAGTTCTAAGAGGAAAGTTCATTGCACCTAGTGCATTCTATAAAAGAATAGAAAGTTACCAAATAACCTAACATTACATCTCAATGCCCTAGAAAAAGAAGAACACATCAGCACTAAAAGCAGAAGACAGGAAATAATTAAAACCAGAGCTGAAATCAATGACATTGAAACAAAAATATAATTCAAAAAATAGACAAAACAAAACATTGACTCTTTAAAGAAATAAATACAATTGATGAATCTTTAGCCAAGCCTACTTAGAAAAAGACAAAACTCAAATCACTGAAATTTGTGATGAAAAAGAGATATCACCATGACCACAATTGTAATGCTGACAATAATCAAACTGTTTTGACAGTCTATACTCAAATAAAATAAAGAATCATGATGATATCAACAAAATTCTAGAGACATATATGACTCACCAAAATTGAACCAGGAAGACATAAAAAATTTAAACAGATCAATTTCAAGCAATGACATTGAGGATGCCATCAAAAGCCTACCAACAAAGAAAAGCCCAGGACCAGATGGATTCTTAGCCCAGTTCTACCAGACCTTCAAAGAAGAAATTACACCAATACTCCTCAAATTATCCCATGAAATAGAAAAGGAGGGATTCCTTCCAAACTCATTGTATGAGGTTAGTATCACCCAGATACCAAAACCAAACAATGACATATCAAGGAAAGAAAACTTTTGACCAATATCCCTGATGAACATAGATGCAAAATTTCTTAATAAAATCCTGGCAGATCACATACAAGAACATAAAAAGATAGTGCACAATGATCAAGTCAGTTCATTCCAGGCATGCAGAGTTGGTTCAGTACAGATATCAATAAATGTAATTCATCGCATCAACAGATTTAAAGATAAGAATCACATGATTATCTCAAGAGGTGCAGAAAAAGCATTTGACAAAATTTAGAATCATGTTCAAAACACTAGAAAAACTATGGATAGGAGGAACATACCTCAACATTGTAAAAGGCATATATGCTAAACCCAAGGCCACCATCATTCTAAATAGAGAAAAATATCGGAAGCATTCCCTCAAAAAATTGGAACAAGACAGGGATGACCTCTTTTACCACTTGTATCCAACATAGTCTTTGAAATCCTAGCCAGAGTAGTTAGACAAAATAAAGAGACTGAAGGGATATGAATGGGAAAAGAAGAACTCAATCTATCCCTATTTGCCGATAACTACATTCCTCATTGTGGGATATGCAAATATTAACTCTAAAAGGACCATAGATATTACTCAGCCCTAAATAAGTATGAAATTAAGGCATTTTCCATTACATTATGGTACTAGAGACTATCATGCTAAGTGAAATAAACTAATCCCAAAAAACCAAAGGCTGAAAGTTCTCTCTTACATGCAGATGCTAATTCACAGTAGGTGTGAGGGTGGGAGGAGTGGAGGTTCAGCAGATTGGGTGGGGGAAGTGGGGAGAAAGGAGGGGGGATTGCAATGGCAATGAATGAATCAGACATAACATTCCTATGTAAATACATGACCAGTGTTAACTCCACATCATTTACAACCACAAAAATGGAAAGTTATATTCCATGTATGTAAGTCAAAATTCAGTTTACTGTCATATATAACTGAAAAGAACAAATAAAAGAAAATGGTCATATACTGAAATGTAAGAGTTAAAACTATGAAACTTATGGGGAAGCAGAAGAGTAAATCTTCATGATCTCAGGTTAGAGAATAGCACCTAAAACAAAAACAGAAGAGAGAATGGGTAAATTGGTACTCATCAGTGGTGTAAATGTGTTTCATACATCGCAGTCATGAAAGTTAAAGGACAACCCACAGAAAGGGAAAAAATTACAAATTATATTTCTAATAGAGGACTTGTATCCAGACTATGCATAAATTATTTTTAACTCAGTGGAAAAATGTTAATTAAAATGACAGATAAGATGAATAAATATTTTTTTCCAAAAAAGATATGCAAATGGCCAACAAGTACATTAAATTATATTGAACATTACTAAGTAGGGAAATTCACTGGAAAACATGAAGCATCAGTGTGTACCCCTTGGACAGTTATAATGAAAAATGTAATAAGTGATAATTGTTAATGAAGACAAGGATAAATCAGAAAACTTATACATTGTGGGAAGGGAAAATAGTTCAATTTCTCTTGAAAAGTTTCTCAAAAAATTGAACAGTTTCCACTGCACTCTAAGGGATATGTTCAAAATTATTGAAAGGCAAGTGTTCATGGGAAAAAAAAACATGCACAAATGATCAATGCAGCATATTCAAAATAGCCCAAAGGTGGAAACTACCCAAATGTTTCTCAGCCAATGAACAGATAAAATGTATAACCATACAAGGGAATATCATTCAGTTATTAAAAGGAATTAAGTATTGGTAAATGCTACAACATGGAAGAACATTAAAAATATTATGCTAAGAGAAAGGAGTCAATCACATAAGACCGCACACTATGTGATACCTTTTATATGGAGTGTCTATAATAGATATGTCTGTAGAGACAAAATAGATTAGTAGTTTTCTACTAATTAAGAATTGAATGGAGATTAACTGCTAATGGGTATGAGGTTTCTGGTTATAAAATGAGATTGTGGTGATTTTTGTACAGCTGTGTAAATATACAAAAAAGTTGTACAACTTAAATGGATGCTCTATAGTTTGTGAATCATATCAAATTTTTCAATGGAATAATAGAAGAGGAACCACCATGCAAGATACTATGAGTGGGTCTTCTGTTTCTGATACAGGATTTTGAATGTCTCTTTTTGCCTGGAAGATTACTGCTTTTGGCATAACTGCCTTTCTTTGCTGACTCAGTGTTTCTGAACACCTGGCTTAGCAGATCATTGGGCTGACCCCATAAGGTAATGAGATGCCTGTGCTGATTCCAGAAAAGACCTTAAATTTTGAGTGCCAAGGGAGATAGATGGTCATTGGATTATAAATGAATATTAAAGCTGGATTAGGCTTTAAAACCCAACACATCTTTTTTCATTAAGCTTCTCCTCTCCCTCCTGCTGCTGATCTATTTCCAAAATTGAAGGGATCTGGAATGGTTTGATAATCCATTAAGCCATTTGAAACTAATAAAAGAAGAGAAAACAAAAGCAGTGGCTGGGACTGGAGACATAGGAAGGCTGGATATCCAAAATGTTTCTCTCTCATGGCTGATAGTTAGCTAATGCCATCTGTCAGCTGGAAACTCCACTATGGCTATCTACTGGAGGATCTATACATAGCTTCTGTATTTAGTTTGAGCTTTGCACAACATGGCTGCATGTCTACCAATCTATCTGCCTGATTTTTTCCTCTCAATATTGTGTACATATCTTTCACCTTCTGTATAGTATAATCCATCTCAGACTGAGTGCCTCTGACTTTCTCTTGTTACCCTCCTGTACCAAATCATTTTCATCCACATAAATACATATCCTAGGACAAAACAATCCAAACATTTTATTTCCTTTTGTAATTATTACCCCATCTGTCTCCTGTCTTGGATCCTCTTTAAAATATGTCTCATAAATTAATTTTGGTTTTGCCAAAGCATAGCATAATTTTTAGCAGTCTTTGGGGTCTGATCATTCATGGCTATATGATATAATACTGACACCATCACAAATCAATGCTGTAAGATTTGAAAACAAGTAACAACATCTATACACTTTAATTTTCTCATTTATAAATGTAGATAACAAATAGTGCCTAACTCATTGCTTTCTGTCAGTATTAAAGTAGTGAACATATGTAATATTATAAACATTTTGCTGCCCAGAGACAATCACTTGTGTTTCCAGTCTTTCTTCAAGTTGTTATTTCCATAACATTTTTAATTCAAAACTGATTGATGTCCTGTCATAAGTTAAGATTTCAATCCTTTAACCTATTTTCTTCCTCTCCATTTTTCTATTACATGGCAATTTTATTGATATCAATGTCCAGTGGTGGTATGAGTTTCACTAAGCAATTGTTTTTCTCTGTTGGACCAAGTTGTTTGAAATGACTTTATTACTTTAGATTAAAAAGTGAGTTCCCACTTGAGTTAATAATAGATGCCTTTCAAATTTTTTTTGGTTTTCTTAAATTTCTAGATAAATTTTATACCACCAACTGGAATCTTAGAATACCACATAAAATGTTTCTTAGTAGGATTTTTCATTGGATTTAACCCATCAAGTAATGTGTCAATTTTGTTCTTTCTGAAGTATCTATCTTGAAAGTTTGCATTTTTAGTTTTGATTTTTAGTATTATAGCATTTTTATTTATGTTCTCCTGATCCTGTTTGTCATCTATAATTAGCTGTGATTTTACTTCTTTTTTTTGTGGTGCTGGGAATTAAACCCAGGGATTTGTGCATGAGAGGCAAGAACTCTAACAACTGAGCTATATCTCCAGTCCCTTAGCTGTGATTTTAAATCAGAAACTATTTTTAACTTTTGCAACTTAGGGATCAGTTTTCCTAACAATATCTACTAAGCAATCCATTCATTATGCCAATTGATTTGTGGTATCACTTACATAGTAAATTAAACAACCTTCTGCACATGGGTAATTCTTTAGTTTTCTTTTTGAAATTTATAATTCAAATACTTATATATTCACATTATATTGCAAAATAGTACAAAGTCCATTCTATGTTCTACTTCCCCTTTGAGCTTTCTTATTTTCATTAGCATTTTATCTGTTCCTGTACCTGTATCATACTGTACATTCTTTGTTAACTTATATAATAGAGTCTTTATAGCTCTGTTTTGTATCTAGACTTCCTGTTTGATGTTACTTTTTGTATTTTGTTGGTCAAGCATAGAAGAAAATTATTAATTTGTTTCAGTTGATTAACTAGTAGTCACTGATCTCTCATAATGTTTAATGACTTCTCTGTGATTTATGTTGTTTTCTACATAAATTATTATAATATATCCCAAACACACAAATTCTTGCCTTCTAATTAAGTTTCATTTTTTTCTCTTATTCTTGTCTTGTACCAATGATCAGGAATACAAATAATATATGAAAGAACAGTAATGATAACAATCAACTTTTTTCTGATTTTAAAACAATTCTCTGTAAAGTATATTGGTTAAGCATAATGCTTGCTGTAGATAGATGTTGGGCACATAATATTTGGGAAATTCAGTAAATTCTCCTTGATTGAAATTAATTTGAGAATTTTGCTGAGATAATTTTGATATTTCTCCTTTAGCCTAAAATATAGTGAATAGTGAATTACATTTATAGAATTTCTGATGTTGAAACCATATGAATTTTCTGATATAATCCTGACTTTAAAGAAGCTGGGAAATATGTCCTCTAAATATTAAAATTGTTTTTAACTAAGATATTAGTTCTATACATATGTGAAATAAGTCTACCATTTTACTTAAAGAGTTTCAGATCCATTGTTGTGTCCTAGACATATCCACATGGATATTTGTTTCCATGACAATTTTAATGTACAATTTTTTGCTTTACCCAAGAAAAAAAATTATTTTATCACAGTCAGATTTTTATGGTATCTATTGTCACCCACCTCATATATGTTCCATTAACTAAGGCCCATGTAAGGGCAAGAACATGATAATTTTTATCATTCATTTTTGTTTTTAAATTAGCAGGGAAAGATTGAATACTATTTAAAAGTGAGTAATAGAACGCAGTTTTGTTTTAGAAAATTAAAGCCTCTGGGAATGTTACAGGTTGATTTAAGTGTTTAAACAAAAACAAAGCAATGATATTTGGTATTTAGTGAGGAAAATTAAAAAGTCAGAGACCAAAAATACTTTAGAGAAATTAATACCTAAGGAAAGTAGAGGAAGAAGAGTCAGCAAAGGAAATCAAGGATGAATGATCAGAAGAGTAACTTACTAGGAAATAGGTGAATAGAAAAGCAAAAGGAAAATCGATTTCAATGAAGAGAATAACCAAGTATGTTAGTTTGGGCTGCTAAAACAAACCACCACCATAGACTCGATCACTTAAGTGATGAAGAATTCTCACTGTTCTGGAGGCTGGAAGCCCAACATCAGGGTGCCAACATGGTAGAGTTCTAGTGAGGTCAAGGTGCAGACTGTGAAGTCTTGTTCCATCTTCACAAGGCAGAAAGAAGGAAGAGAATTATGTGTGGTCATTTGGGCCCCACTCTAATTCTATAATTACCTCCTGAAGGTCCACATCTTAAATCACATTTGGGGTTAGAATGTCAACTTTACACCAAAAATACAAAGAACCCAATCAATAAACGGGCTAAGGATCTAGACAGACACTTTACAGAAGAAGATATACATGTGATTAATAAATATATGAAAAAGTGTTTAACATCTTTTGTAATTAGAGAAATGCAAACTAAAACAACTAAGATTTCATCTTACTCTTATTATAATGGCTATTATCAAGAACACAAACAATAATAGGTGTTGGCATGGATGTGGGGAAAAAGGTACACTCATATATTGCTGGTGGAGTTGCAAATTGGTTCAGCCACTCTGGAAAGCAGTATGGAGATTCCTTAGAAAACTTGGAATGGACCCACCTTTTGACCCAGTTATCCCACTCCTGGGTTTATACATAAAGGACTTAAAATTAGCATACTACAGTAACACAGCTACATCAGTGTTTATAGCAGCTCAATTCACAATAGCTAGATTGTGGAACCAACCTAGATGCCCTTCAACAGATGAATGGATAAAGAAACTGTGGTATATATACACAATGGAATATGATTCAGCCATAAAGAAGAATAATATTACAGCATTTGCAGATAAATGGATAGAATTGGAGAATGTCATTCTAAGTGAAATAAGCCAATGCCATAAAACCAAAGGTTGAGTGTTTTCTCTTATAAGTGGATGATGATATATAACAGGTTGGGGGAGTAGGGGGTGAGAGAAGAATGGACGAACTTTAGATTACATAGAGAGAAATGAGAGGGAGGAGGGGGCAGGGTATGAAAGATGGTGGAATGAGACAGACATCATTACCCTATGTACATATATGATTACACAAATGGTATGATCTACATCATGCACAACCATAGAAACAAAAATTTGTATGCCATTGTATACAATGAATCAAAATTCAGTCTGTAAAAATAAATAAATAAATTTAAAAAAAGAATGTCAATGTATACATTTTTTGGTGAAATAGGAATATTTAGTCCATACTATCACCTAAAGAGGAAATGCTAAAGTATTGACATGTACCATAAGCAGCAAAAGAACTTATACATAGGGATTAATTTTTAATGATGGAAGTTATAGAGGAAATTTTACCATGAAAATAACTATTCAAATTTAAATATTAACTGGATTGGGACCATAAAAATTTTCCTTGCTCAGAATCTTTATTTAAGATAAAATGTACTACAATGTGAAAAATTATTTAGATAAATATATCTTTCCATTGCGATTCCTTCTACACACCTGCATATTTCTATTCATATCAAAGAACTACATACATATTGTAGATAAAAAAACAAAGCAGAACTAGGGATATGACATTTTATCTGCAATTTGAAAAAAACTATGTTGCAAAGTCTCCATAAAACAAGTAAAAACAACAGGCTCCTGATTTGGAATACATGAAGACTATCTCCTTTTTGTCATTTAATTTTTTTTTAAATAAAAAATGAGAAAAAAATCAAGTAATGTCAAATATAAGAGGAAATAATAGTGTCAATGAAATCAATAGAAATAATTATCAAAATATAAAAATAGTATAAGATAAAGTAACAACTCAAATGAATTAGGTAATTAACAGGAAGAGGTAAGTTTATATTTGAAGTAATGAACAGGCTCTTATATTTGATGAACCAAATATTGAAAAGTATTAGGTTATATGAAGTATATTGAAATATAATTAAATTTCTTGCTGATTTGATTAAAAATACTGATACCAACATAATGACTTTGCACATATGCTACCACAGTGAGATATTGACAGGAAATTGGTTAATGGTACCATTAATTGAAAGACTAGGGTCATTTGTGGAATAGGAAAATGTAAAATTCACTGAAATTTCATGGTTCTCATAAAAGAAGATTCCCAAAATTGTTAAACACTCAACATTTAAATAGCATTTTCAGTATGATTTGTAAAGCTGAGAAAACATTTATACTATCCATAAAAGTAATCTCACTATATTAGAAAACTGAATCTTCTTGGTAATGAAGTGTAAAAATAGGGTCAGAATATGAAGCCAGAATTGTAGGAAAAGTTTTTCAGATAATGAATTGGTAAAAGAATTTTTCTGGATGGATTTTTGGAGCTGCATTTCAGTTTTGTCACACTTATTGCAGTTTTGTTCATATTAATTTTATATTCAAAATTTTGTATCACACTTTTAAAGATAACCAAAATTGTATAAATTAAAGGACCCACTAGTCATTTATCTATCCCTGGGAGTCAATGAAAGGTTGGGGAGTAAAAGAATCTGGCAGGATTCCTAGTATGTATGGCTACAAACAAAGACTGAGAGTGTTATCTGATAGGAGATCCAACAGAAGGACAAATTTACTTTAAATGTTGGCAACTTTTAGATTCTCAAGAAGTTTCTTTTGTAGGTTTAGGGAAGACTGTAGAAAGGGAGAACAGGAATGACTGTTAATGGGTAAACTCTTCATACAAACAATAATTCATGATGATTTGAATATAATATCAGCTATACCTGACTCAGTAATTATACATTTTAATTCTGTGTATGCCAGACAAATACAGATCACCAGGTTTCCAATACATAAAATAATCTCTAATGCTCACAGAAAGCTGATGGTTTAACTGAAGATTAGTCTAATTTTCTAAGATCTCATGGCTAGTAATGGCAAGAATCTGCAATGCATATTCATTTCTCTGCATGACATTGTCTCCCCAAGTGAATTTTCATATATTCTGAGAAATATATTAAAATATATATACCTTTAAAGATCCATTTCCAATTCCTGCTATCATGTGATATTGTCTTTACTCTTTTCTCTCCCTTGTATTCTTTTATTTTAGCAATATTATTACCTCCTCCTTGTCAGTTATTATATAAAGCATACTATTGTAAGAGAAAATAAAATGGTTAAAATAAAAATTAATAATTTATGGTCATCCTGTACTTATTTTGTACTAGTCTTACTAGCAGAATCATTCATGCCACATAGCATTCCCTGCATGTGAATTGTAGTATTTTGGTTGGGTTTTTATTTGAAAAAGAACATGATTCTAGAGTGAGCATCTGATCCTTTCCAGTGATATAAACAGGAAGAAAAGAAAGTAGTCAATGACACAGCCATAACTTGAAGAGTCCCTGAAGATAAAGGAGAAAAAGTGACACTTGTGTTAAACCTTCTTAGACATCCGCAGGAACACCCACTTGTTTTTAGATGTTATGGTCCTTAACATTGTTTATTATTGTAGTATGAGAGTATCATTTTAAATTGTATTTCCACCCATCTGATTTTTCTAAGTGCTGAACTTAATCTATTTGCCATCTTCACTGAAGTGTCAGTGAACTAAAGAGAATACTTGTTTGGGATATGTGAGGAAATGGCTAAAATCCCTTTTTCAGAGAAAGAGCTGTTACTCTGGAGGCAGAAGTGTTTTGTACTAACCCAAGTCTTAGTGTAGAAGTCATGGCAGCTATGTTAACTTTAGTAGTAAGGTTATTACTTGGTTAGTTGTCCTATTTTTTTTTCATTTTCACTATATTAAACAGCATGATATCTACTCTATTAAACTTTTAGATGTATAGTTCTGTTAATTATAAACAGTATTATACGTCACATTTATAGAACTTTCTCACTTTGTGTGACTGAAACTGTACACCATTGAACAGCAATGCCCCAATTCCCCCTCCATCCAGCCCATTGCAGCCATTGTTCTACTTCTGCTTCAGTAAGTTTGACCATAATGAATACGTCTGTAAGCAGAATCATAGAGTGTTTACATTTCTGTATCTGGTTTATTTCACTTAGCTTCATGTCTTCAAGGTCCATCTATGTTGTAGCATATAACACAATTTCCTTCTTTTAAGGGCAGAATAATAAATGTATGAGGGAGTATCTCATTGTGGATTTGGCCTTCAGTTCCCTGATATTGAGTGTGCTTTCATATACCTGTTGGTCATTTGTATGTCATTGAAGAAGTCTCTGCTCAAGTCCTTTGCCCATTTTTTATATATTTTTTGTTTTTCTATTTAGTTATGAAAGTTTCTTATATATTTTGCATATTAACCACTTATTATATCTATAGTTTGTAAATATTTTCTCCCACTGCATACAGTGCTCTTCTTTCTCTGTTGACTGTTTCCTTTGCTGTGCAGGTTTGTGCTTATGGTAGTCCCACTTATCTATTTTATAATTTTGTTAACTGTGTTTTTGGTGTTACCCCAAATCATTAGCAATACCATTATTGTGAAAATCTTCTCCCATGTTTCTTCAAGGAGTTTTGAAATTATAGGTCATATATTTAATTGTTTTGGTTTGATTATTGTGCATGGTGCAAGATAAAGGTCCAAAATCACTCTTTGCATGTAGATAGCCAGTTCTCCATCACGATTTGGTTAAGAATCTATCCTTTCTCCAATTTGTATTTGTGGAACCCTTGCCAAAGGTAAGCTGACTGTATATGCAAGGGTTTATTTCTGGGCTCCCTATTCTGTTTCATTGATTCATGTGTCTGTCCTTATGTCAGCACCATGCAATTTTGATTACTGTAATTTTGTGATATGTATTAAAATGACAAAGTATGTGGCCCCTAGCATTTTTCTCCTTTTTCAAAATTGATTTAGCTATTCAGCTTTTTGTGGTTGTAGGTGAATTTTGGAACTTTTTTCCCTACTTTTGTAAAAAGTACCATTAAGATTTTGATAGGGATTTCATTGTACCTGTAGATTGCTTTGGGTAGTATGGGTAGGATTTTTCTCAATTTATTTGCATCACTCTCAATGGTTTAATCAAAATTTTGTAGTTTTCATATGCAAAAGTTTGTAACTTCCTGGTTAAGTTTATTACTAAGTATTTTAGCCTTTTTGATACTATTGTAAATGAGGTCATTTCCTTGATTTCCTTTTAAGATTATTTATTTTAAGTATTTAGAATTTGAACTGATTTTTTTCTCTGTGTGCTGATTTTGTATCCTGCAACTTTGCTGAATTAATTTATTTCTATTTTGTTGTGTATGGAATTTTTGCCATTTGCTACATATGAGATGTAAGATCAGAGAAATTTTACTTGAAATTTTGATTTTGATGTTTTTTATGCTTTCTTTCTTTCTCTTAATTAATTGCCCTTGCTAGGAATCCCAGTTCTGTGTTGAAAAGTAGTGGGGAAAGTGATAGATGGGATTGTAAACCTGTGTTCAATCCCTTGGCATACCCATACCAATAAAGAGGGAGAGTAACCATTCTTGCCTTGTTTATGACCTTTGAGGTAAAGCTTTCATTTTTTACCATTGCATTTGGTATTATCAGTGGGCCTTTCATATTGGGCTTTGTCTGATGTTCAGCTAATTTCCTTCTGTACTTAATTTGCTGAAAGTATTTCATCATGAAAGGTTGTTGAATTTTGACAAATGCAGGCTCCATATCTATTGAAAAAACCATGTGATTTTTATCTTTTACACTGTTAATGTGGTATATCACATTCACTGATTTTTTCATATTTTGAATTATCCTTCATCCCATGTTAAATTATATATGGTCATGGTGCATAGTTATTTTAATGCATTGTTAAATTCATTTTGCAATTACTTTGTTGAAGACTTTTGCATCTATAGTCATTAGAGATATTGGCCTGTTGTTTGTTTGTTATGGTAGGGTCTCCATTAAATTTGGTACAAGGGTAATGCGGGACTCATAAAGATGTTTCATGTTCTACTAAGGAGGATGCCTTTTGTTGCATAGAATGTTTATAAGTTAATTCCATTATTCTGTAGTGTTGATCAAGTCCTTTGTTGTTTTATGCTGCATGGTTGTTTTATCCATTATTGAATGTGAGGTACTGAACTTCTCTATTATTGTGTTGCTCTCTTTCTCTCTTCAGTTCTATGAATGTTTACTTCATATAATTAGGTGTTTGCATGTGTGGTGGTGGGGGGAATACTGGGGATTGACCCCAGGAACACTGAGCTATATCCCCAGTTTTTTATTTTTTATTTCAATACAAGTTCTTGCTAAATTGCCCAGGCTGGCCTCATTTGATCCCCCTGCCTCAGCCTTCCTAGTAGCTGGGATTACAGGCATGTACCACGATGCCTGACCTATTTAGGTTCTTTGATATTGAATTTGTATATATTTATAATTTTTATTTTTACCCAGAGAATTGACCCTTCTATTATAACATAATGTCCTCCTTTGTCTGTTTGCTCATTTTATATATTAGTCTCTCTTGTCTGATATGAGTATGGCCACTCCTACTCTTTTGGTTACATTTTTGCATGAAATATCTTTTTCCATCCCTTCAATTTTAAGCCTATCTGTCCTTAATTCTAAAGTGAGTCCTTCAAAGGCATATAATTAATTGTAAAATTTTATAAGTCCATTCACTACAACTCTATGTCTTTTGATTGGTGAGTTTACTCCTTTTACATTTATGTATGTACGCATGCATACATCTTTGGTACTGGAGATTGAACCCAGGGGTGCTTAACCACTGAGCAACATCCCCAGCCCTTTCTATGTTTTGAGAGAGTCTTGCTAAATTGCTTAGGGCCTTGCTAAATTGCTGAGACTGGCTTTAAACTGGCAATCCTCCTGCCTCACCCTCCTGAAGCACTGGGATTATAGGCATGGGCCACCATACCAAGCTATCCCTTTTACATTGAAATTAATTATTATTAGGGAAAGACTTACTATTACTATTTAGTTTTTTTTTTCTGTCTTGTAGCTATTTTATTCCTCTTTTCTTCTCTTGATATCTTTTTTTGTATTCCATCATCACCACTATCTTCACTATAATAATAATGATAAAATAATAATTATTAATTAAAATAACCATTATTTTATTATTATTAAAATAATATTAATTACTAAAATGATTATTTTATTATTATTATTGTTATTATTCATGACAAACCATAATTCCTTTATCATTTACTTTTGTGTATATCCCACTGGTACTTTCTTCATGGTTACCATATGGTTTATATATAAGAGCTTATAGTTATAAGAATCTATTTTAATGTGATAAGTTAATTTGAACATAAAACCCTACTTATTTTACATACCCTACCCACTTTGTTATTGATCTCACAAATTTAATCTTTTAATTGTCTATCTACTAACATATTTTATAATTGTTAGTTTTTGTGCTTTTGTCTCTTAATTTCTGTATCTAACAAGAATGATTTATTCATCAATTCTATGTATTAGCATATCATATATAGATAAATGTAAATGACTGTATTTACATTTAGTTTCAAGCTATATGCTTTCATATGCTTTTGTTTTGCTGTGTAAATTTTTTCATTTCAACTTAAAGCATTTATTTTCAGGTGGGCTTAATGTGATGTACTTGACCTTTTGGTTATTGGTCAAGTCTTCATGCTTTATGGTTTTCTTTTCGTTTTTGAGCAGTTTTGTTAGACATGGTATTAGTTGGCAGTTTTTGTCTTTCACCCTGTTTTATATAAAATCTCACTCCTGCCAAGTGCAGTGGTACATGCCTGTAATTCCAGTGGCTCAGGAGGCTGAGGCAGGAGGAATGCAAGTTCAAGGCCCATCTCAGCAATTTAGTGAGACCATAAGCATTCTTGAGATGGTATCTTAAGATAAAATAGTAAAAAGGGCTGGGGATGTGGCTCAGTGGTTAAGTGCTCCTGAGTTGAATCTCTGATAATGAAACAAAGCAAAAAATCACTACTTTTTGTCATGAAAGTCTTCCACTGAGAAATCCACTAATTGCCTTTTATAGTTGCAATGTATGTGGTGATTGCTTTTCTTGTTCTATATTCAACAATCCCTCTGTATTTATCTTTTGGCAATTTCATTGTAATTGTGGTCTTCTTTGAGTTGATACTATATGGGATTCTCTGGCCTCCTCGAATCCTTTATCCATTTATTCCCCATATTTGGGAAGTTGGAGTTGGTAATTTCTTTATATAAACTTTCTAACTCTATCTCCCTATCTTATCTTCCTGAGATTGCCATAATTCATGTATTGGTCTGTTTTATGGAAACCCATCAGTCCCTTAGGCTTTCTTCACTCCTTTTATTTTCTTTTCAAACATCCTGTTTTCGGATTTTGATTGGAACATTTCAAATGACCTGTCTAAAAGTTTATTGGCTTTTTTCTTTGATATAATCATATATGTTATATAATACTTCTAGTGAATTTTTCAGTTCATTTATTACATTGTACACCTGGTTCTTTTTCATATTTTCTATGTCTTTATTAATGTTGTTATTTTGTTCATGCATTATTGAAATGATTTTGTAGATCATCTTTCTGAAGGTTACATTCAGTTATTTTTCATTTAATCTTATCACTTTGCTTATTTAGTTTTAATAGGGATAGGTATAGTGGGTAAAATCATGAATGAATGTATAAATGGAAGTTATACTGGAAGATGTATAATCTGTCTCTTTAGACTTGGTTTCTAGAAATTTGTTTATTGTGCTGATTTTCCCTTTTCACATTCCTAACTTGGTGTTGATATCCTCACATTTTTTTAAAAACAGCCATCTCTAACAGTCTTTGCATACTGACTTTTAATAGGGGAAACCCTCACAATCAGCTCTCAAAACTTCTTGGATTTGTCTTTTCTACACTTACTCATGTAGATATATAATCTGAGAAATTTGCTGTTTTCATTTTTTCGGGAGTTGGGAGTCTTTTCCGCCCTCTGCTGTTGATCTGCTGTACTGCAGGTCCACTCGAACAGTGGCATACTACCCAGCTCTTAAGAGTTCTCATAAGTTTCTAGAAATGTTGAGTACGCTTTACAAGCAAGGGAGAAACCAGACCATCAGGCCATCTTCTAAGAAGCTGGGATGTTAGACACCTGTTCCACTTTTCTCTTTCTGTTAGAGAAAGATATCACTGAACTGTACTGGCCTCTTTCTGCTGTGCTATTCTCCTTCTGGTGCAGAAACATACATTTCAGCAATATTTAGTTCTCAGTGTCCTTCAAGCATTTAGAATATCCTGGGTTCCATAAGTGCTCCAAGAGATTTGAAATTGACATCAATACCTTGGATAGACTTTCTGAAAAGTCAAAACATTTGATGCAGGGCCTAGTTTTCTCTTTTCCCTTATGGAAAGCCAGGAGCTGGGAGTTTCCTTCCTATGATAGGAAAAGATGAGAAGATTCCACAAATTTCTTACCAGTTTTGATATGCCTGGTTTCATGCTCCTCTTATTTCTGGATTTCTCACAAAGTTAAATAGTCTTTGTTTTGCTGAATTAGTGTCTCCATGGGAGAAATGAGAGTCTGGACCTTCCAGATCTACATTTGGCTTATATTGTTCTATTTCCTATTGATTTTCAGCTGTATAACATATACAAATTCTACTTTTTTCTCATAATTTACTGGGGATGGAAATAGTTGGGTAATATCACTAATGAGCATGTATATGTGAAACACAATAAGTGAAATAAAAAATGTTATATAAAACAATATATGGGCTGGAGATATGGCTCAGTTGGTAGAGTGTTTGCTTCGTAAGCACAAGACCCTGGCTGGGTTCAATCCCCAGCACCGCCAAAAAATAAAAATAAAAATAAAAAATTAAAATATATATATATAAGGAATGATTTCATATGTATTATAATTATAATTATTAATACATGCTAATGAAAAAATTAATGGATTTCAGTGTGACATTTCCATGCATTGATGTATCATGCTTTGATCAGGTCCATCCTGTCCTTCTCTCCTCCCTTAACCTCCTATCTTTTCCTTATTCTTCTGGCTGCCTTCACCTTCCTGACAGTCCCTTAGAAGAATACTCTTCAGCAAGCTTGTCTTGATTCAACTGTGGATTCTCTCAGGAGTTGATGGGAAAAGCAGAACCTCTACAAAATGATGAGAATATGAAGTTTATATGGGAGATAGAGCTTATGTTAGATGGTAAAAACATTGCCAACAATTCTTCCACTTCTTCTATCTCTGTCCACCTCCATGCTGAGTCTGGGCTTGGCCATTTGAATTAATAAATCAGCCTATGTTTTGCTGAAATTTGTTCTTATAGTATTTTGTTCATTTTATTTATATTTGTGTAGACACTGGGAGATGAATTGAATGCTGAGTTACTGTACTACAACAAACATGAATTCTTTAACAAATTTCTGTTAGAACAGAGTACTTAGCTTTGCCAGCAACTCAGTATTTTGCAATGGTGGTGACCAGTCCTCCCTTCATGTAGGAAACCAGATAGTAATTTTAAAGATAAACCAAGTAGTTCTGCAGAGCCAGAGGTAGATAGCCCAAAGTTAATTGAACCTAAGCTTTGTAATTTCTTCAATAATGCTTTGTCATATTGTTTATTAAATATTGCTTCACAAGGTTTTAAACAAGATCTTTCTTGAGAGAACAGTGTTTTGGATTTTCCAAATTTTTCAAAGAATCCTTATACCTGAAGGCTATCCAGTAATCCACATGAATATATAAGGACCTCTCATTTTGGGACACTATAGCAATATTATATAAATTATGTCTGTTAAAGCTGGAGAGGGTTTATTGATTCATTAATTTAAGTCCTCACTTAACAAATGATACTAACAGCCGGGCTTGGTGGTGCACGCCTGTAATCCCAGTGACTCAGGAGGCTGAGGCAGGAGGATCGCGAGTTCAAAGCCAGCCTCAGCAATTTAGTGAGGCCCTAAGCAACTCAGTGAGACTCTGTCTCTAAATAAAATACAAAATAGGGCTGGGGATGTGGCTCAGTGGCCAAGTGCCCCTGAGTTCAATCCCTGGTTTCCAAAAAAAAAAAAAAAAAGAAAGAAAAGAAAACAAGAAGAAGAAGAAGAAAAACAAAACAAATGATACTAAGCTAAGATATTCTGTTAGACTCTGTGGAAGATACAAACACAGATTAGACTAAGAAAATTCAAGAATACTCCAAGAGAGGCATGCAGTGTGTGTGGCAAGTACTTTTATACAAAATAGGAAATATCATGGTATTTTCTTGAGAGTAATGAGAAGTCTGAGGAAGACTTAAATTTGGAATATCTCATGTTTTAATGGAGAAGGTGACATCTGAGCTAAGCCTTAAATATGGGAGAGATTTTTTTTTAAGTGAGAAGAATAAAGGAATTTCTAAACAAATAAAAAGCATGAGCATAACCTAGGTAAGTGTTGGATTATGTACAGAAAATAGTAAATCCATACATAATGCCAGCAAAAGGAAATATGGGAGGAGGGAGTTCAGGTTGCATTCTGAAACTTCAAGATGTTAAACTCAATTTAAGATATTATTTTAGTGTGAGAAGAGGGAACTAAGTACCCTAGTACAGGTCCAAACACTAATTTGTTAAATTTACCTCAGGAACTTTTGTAACCTTGTTGGTCTCAGTTTTCTATAAAATAAGGAAGATTAACTTAAAATTTTTTGAACAGTCTCTTCCAGATATAAAAGTATTATTGTTACCTTTATTCAATAAGTATCAGGAAACTACTTAAGAATCCAAGAATCAGAAGACCAGAGAGGTGAATAAAGAGGTCATTTAAAATGATTTAGAAGAATTTAGGAGTGGGGTGAAACACAGGATTCAGGGACTTAAAGTAATAACAAAGCAACTTTCTTTGTATAAAGCAAAAACATCAAAGAAGAATGAAGGAGATAATAAAAATTATTTTTAATAAAAAAGTTATTACAAGATAACTATAATAAATAAAAAAGTTACTACAGGCATAGAAATGAGAGAATACCCAATAGTGCTTTAGGATCAAAAAGGGGAATCTGATAAATATATATTTCATTCATGTCAATTTAAAATACTATACTATACTGTTCTGATGTTTATTATTTGGGATTTATACTCTTAAGGACCATGGTTGTGTGAGCTCATGTGTATAGAACATGTTAAAAATTATTTCTTTCAAATGTAAGCGAGATGATACTTTATAAATGTTATTAATATTGAGTGGTAGACTTAACTGTGTGGGACTCAAACACTCGGGAACCTTGTTTAAGTCTCAGTTTTCTGTAATGCATCATTACTACTCTCACAGTAATTAATCTCCACAACAGTTTGAATAAATATGGAAAATATGGCAACTTTAAATTCCTAAAATAATGTACATAAGATTGCAAAGAAACATAATTATATGAAAATGCTATGGACCTCAGATTAGAGAATCACTGATTTTGAAATAGTCTGTGTAATAATGTATACATGTGTTTATGTATTAATCATCTATATGATTATTTTATGTAATACATAAAGATATATACACTCAATTCAACTCCTATATCAACTCTGATATATTTTTAATTTTAATTTTTTGGTACCAGTGAATTGAACCCAGGGGTTCTTAATATTTGACCACTGAGCTACATCCCCAGCATCCCTAGCCTTTTTTATTTTTTATTCTGAGACAGGATCTCATTAAGTTGCTTAGGGCCTCACCAAATTGCTGACGCTGGCATTAAACTTGTGGTCCTCCTGCCTCAGCCTCCAGAGCTGCTGGGATTGCAGGTGTGTGCCATCATGCCCAGCTGGCAATAAAGTTTTGCATAGATACTAATTTTTAATTTTACTCTGAAGCCAAAAATGACTCAGTAATATTTAATATTTATTCTTTTTATTAAGTTAAAATAGTACTTCTCAAACTATAATCATCTGGTGGACTTCCTAAAGCACAGATTTCTGGGTAAGACCTGAGCACCTGATTTACTTTCAAAAGATTTTTCTTTCGTGAACTGTGCAATTGAAAACATTTAAATGCAGAAGGAAAATACGGTGTGATTATTTTACCTTGCTGTATTATAGGATACCTCCATTAAGGTATTGAATAGGTTGATTTTGTTCTCCAAGAATTAGATATTTTAAAACACATTTATCATTTGTCAATTCTTTTAAGGATATATAGCATTTCATAGTTTTTTTTTGGTTCATTGCTGATTTTTTATTAAAATAATAGCAAAAACTTTATCTTCAGGATATGGTATATACTTATATTGAAGGTCAGTATAACTAGACAGTTTTAACTCCAAATCCCTAAAATAAAATCCCATGCCAATATTGTAGCATAAGGGTTAAAATCTTCAGATAAAAAATAGGTGCGTTGCAGTTTCATGTATTTACTCTCATTTCCTCCCACTTGGAAAGATATTTTGTTTCTAGAAACTTATGGAAGGTATCTTTTTCATATAGATGTGTTTTAAGAAGTATCATCCATTCTTACTCTATTACTTTTTTGTGCACATTGAACTAGTATTGAGCTTATTTTATCAATGAAAACAACATTAAAATTCATATATTTGATGTAAAATATTTTATCTTCTGGAAATACAGTAGTTATTCCATGGCATAAAGTTTTGATTTATTTAAATACAGAAAAAATCATTTAAATGAGACTATTCAACTTCATGTTGTTTTTTAAATAATAGGGCCACAAAATTTATTTAAGTAAAAAATTGGTGATATGCTCTTTTCTGTAACTATCAAACAATAATCTACTTTCCTTTCCTAGAAATAGTTATCAGTTCCATTCCTATCCTTTCAGAAATATAGAAACATGCTATGACAATAATCAAACCTAAATTAGCTTTATTCCTAACTTTACATGATGCTAGAGTTCATTTTGTACACTATTCTGTGCTTTTTTTCATTAAAAATAACAAATTATTTGTTTTTGTGGTACTGGAATTATTGAAAAGGAGGGAAGACAGGAGGACATGGGGAAGTACTAGGGAATGAAATATACCAAATTATGCTGTCCTTGTATGACTATACCACAATAAATCCTGCTTATGTACATAATTATGTACCAATTTAAATAATAATAATAATAATAATAACAACAACAACAATAGTAGGGAGATCAGTAGAGTACAACAATCAGATCGGCGGATGGAAGGGAAGAGGAACATATTGAAGCATGAGATTTATCAAATTATGTGCATGTGCAGAGAGATCATAATGATACCCACTATTTTGTAGAATTACAATGCACCAATACAAAAGTTAAAAAAACAAAGTATGTGTATCTAAGTATATGTCACAATAAATCCCATTATTATATATAATTATATTGCATTATATTTACGCTCATTTAAACATATATCTTGGTGACCATTATATATTAATACATAAGGAATTCTCAGTCTTTCATATTGCTATATAGCATTTCATTGCCTGGACATGCCATAAATTAACCAGTCTCCCAACACTTAATATTCAGTTGATTTCTGATCTTTTGTTAATATTAAAAAAATGACTAGCCAGGCATGGTTACACATGCCTTAATCCCAGTGGCTTAGGAGGCTGAGGCAGGAGGATTGTGGGTTCAAAGCCAGCCTCAGCAATAGTGAGGTGCTATGCAACTCAGTGAGACCCTGTCTCTAAATAAAATACAAAATAGGTCTGAGAATGTGGCTCAGTGGCCATGTGCCCCTGAATTCAATCCCAGTAACCTTCCCCAGAAAAAATAAATAAATAAATTACCTTCTTGATATGCCACTTCACATCTGTACTTGAACTCTTTAGAAGTAGAATTGAGTCTTCCAGTTTGTGTGTATTTGCATTTTATGATTTTATATTTCAGTCAACAATTCATGAGACTTTCCCCCTTCATGCTCATGCATACAGCATCTACAATGGATGTCATAAATGAGATAGAAAGACATTTTTTCTTCATTTTATATTATATAATAGTTCTGACAGAGGCACAGAGAACAAGGACCAACATATGGCTTCCATTTATGAGCCCAAGGGAGGAATTCTAGTTCCTACTGTCCCAGAGATGAAGAAGAAAGGAGAGATCCAGAGGAGCCTCAACACAGTTGTTTTAAGGACAAGACTAAAAAGAAATATCCCTCAATCTCAATGAAACACTATTGGCCAGAACTTGAATTAAAACCTATCTAGATGCCAGGAAGTCTCAGAAATACAGTCTTTAGGTTGGCAGCCTTATACATACTGAAAATTAGACTATAAAAAATGACTTGACTATGTAGAAAAAGTATCAATTTGCTACTAGAGATTTTTCCAGTTCATCCCTTTGCCTTTGCTTATTGTGATTTTTTTCCTGGAAAATGATAGTTTATTTATATATCTGAGTATATAATTTTAATGGCTTCTAGATTTGGTGTCACCCTTAAAAGCACCGTTTTATCATTTTGTCCTTTTCCTCTTTTTGACATATGAGGTTTGCATTTTTAAATTATTAGTTTCATTGTCAGTCTAATGCCACGACATCAGAGTTAATATTTTTGTTTTTGTCTTTGACATTATATGTCTGCACACATTCTAGTATTAAATACTTTCTAAGATCTGTTCCATTGATATGACTATTCTTAATGGACAGATTTCAAGATGTGCTGAACATACTTGTTTACTACATTTATATTCTGAAACAATTATTCTTTGGAAATTACCAAACAGTAAGGTGTAGGATGCACATATGATGCTTAGAGAAATATATGGGAAAGAAAGCTTGAAATGCTCATTAAATTGAATGAATAGTGGAAATAAAAGTATTATACTTTGTAAAAAGTGATTTAATGACTTGGAAAATTTAATTATGGTGATCTGATAGAATTAAAGTGTCACCAAACATTGGTATCATCAGAATTGATTTGTGAGCACCATTGTGATTTTGGATCGATGAAACAATAGGAGATAAAATAATTTTGCCCTCCACTTATGGTTCAGAGAACTGAAATTGTAATGCAGAACTATAAATACACACACACACACACACACACATATATATGTATGCGTGTATATATCCATAACTTAACATTATGCCTTCCTATTTTTCTCTTTCTCTTTCCCCCTCCCTCTCTTCCTCTTCTCTCTTTTGCTTTACGTGTTTCAATTTCTTTCCCTTCTCATCTATTCTATGTTCTGTTTCTAGTTTTGTCATATGTTTATTTTTCTGATTTTGGAAATGAAAGTCTTAAATTTTCATGTGTATATCTGAGCAGGAAAATGATAGTAGTCTCCATCACATATCTCATTACCACTCAAAAGAACACTTCTGCCTCATTTCTGAAAAATTGTTTCTATTAGCTTATTAGTTAGAGACATACTTTTGTATACTGTGCTTTGTATAGGATATAGTAGAATGAAGCCTAATTAATAAAATGATAGGTACAATTTAAATAAAGAACATGTTAAGACATAGAAGTTAACCTTATAAAATTGTTTTAAATAAAACCAAGTGTTAAATAAGAACTACTATAATGTTACCAAGTTATTAATTTAGATTTTATGACTTGTAAGTGATCCATAGAGGAAACTGTGATTACAATTTCCTTGCTACTTTACGGATATAAGGACTCTTCCAGAAATTATTAGGTACTTTTTTATCAGTATAACCAAATATGCAAGTTTCCTTGGAGATAAAATCTCTCTCCCACATCAAATTCTCAATGTTTTTATAAATGAAAAGTTTAAGGACATGTAAACTTTGCCAGGATATATGTGTTTGTAGTTACATTATGTGTGTGTATATGTGTGTACGTATGTGTGTATACACACACACATATATACATACCAAATTTTATCTTGAAATAAATCTAGATACAGTTTAAACATTTTATATATCAAGTAGGTAAGTGATTATTAACCATATCCTTGAAGTTAAGTAAAGCATTATATATTCCAATATTTTACTTCTGTATCAATAGTCAAATAGTTTAAAATAAAGTTTTATATTTAAATACCAATGTTATGCTTTTTTTAAAATTGTGGTACTATACACAAGATATAGAGTTTGCCATTTTAACCAATTTTAAATGTACATTTCCTTGCTATTAAGTACATTGACATTGTTGTCAAGTCATTACCACCATTTTTCTCCAGAATTTTTTCACCTACATTACTGGAAATTTATATTCAGTAAATTGTCGCTGCCAATTTCCCCTTACCCCCACCCATGGTAACAACATTCTACTTTCTGTCAATGAATTTGACTATTCTTTGTATCTCATATAAATGGAATCATACAGTATTTGTCCTTCTGTTACTGATTCATTTCATTTAGCATAGTGTCTTCAAGGTGTTACTGAATGTGTCATGTTTTTCTTCCTTTTAAGGTACAGTATTACATTGGGTGTGTTTTGTGTGTATGTATGTGTCACATACATTTTGTTTATCCAATTATACATTTGTTAACATCTATTATTGATGCTGTGAACATAGAAGTAAAATATCTCTTCTAGTCTCTGTTTTCAGTTCTATTGCATATATACCAGAAGTAAAATCGGATGATAATATCAATGTGGTTTTGACTTGCATTTTCCTAATATTATTGATATTGAGAACATTTTATTCTCTGGTCAAATCTTTTTCATGTTTTAGAATTGGGATTTTGAATTTTTGGATTGTTTATTGTTATTGACCTAGAGTTCTTTACATCCTCTGGATACTAAACATTTATATGATTTGCAAATATCTTTCACATTGCATGGGTTCTCTTCTCATTCTGGGATAGTGTCCTTTGGTACAAAATGGGTTTAATTTTCATGCAGTCCAGATTATCTATTTTTTCTTTTGTTCTCTATGTTTTGGGTATCATGCCTAAGAAATCACTGCCAAATCCAATGCCACAAATATTTTCTCCTATGTTCTAAAAATGTTTTTGAGTTTTAACTTTTATGTTTAGGACATTGATCCATTTGAGTTATTTTTTTTTCTATATAGAATATAGTAGGTATCTGACTTCACTATTTTCCATATTAATATCCAGTTTTCCCTTTAAAATTTGTTGAAAAGATATGATTGTCTTCATGTGTTTCCAAGTTCTATATTTAAAGAATTTTAAGATAAAAAAATCATCCCCTCTTGTAAGTGAATCTTTTTATTGTTTTTTCAGAAATTTTTATCAGTATTAGATGTAGAGAATTCAATTGGGTAGTAATAAACTTTAGAGTTCCCATTCTTCAATGGCATAATCCATTATTTCTGTCAAAGCTATGCTGTTTACCTCACTCTGTTTGCTACTACTATATCCCAACATTGAACTATTGACAGAAGATATTAGGGAAATAGATTGTTAGGTACAAGCAGGCAAACTAACAATAGTACCCTGTATTATTAATTAGCATTTCTTTTACCGTACATTGTTGTGGAATCCAAAACATAATTTTTCAGCTAGTACTGTGTGAAGAATGGACTTGTATAGAACAAAAAACAAAAATAAAATTGTCATTTTTTAAATCCTTCAACAAGAAAGAGGTGTTTATTTGAATTTCTTGCAGATTGTCACACTGTAGCCCTTTGGGAATTACATATCATAGGAGTCTCTTTGTTTTGTTTTTATGCCACTTCTGCTTCCACTAGAAAGAAAATATATTGGCAAGCAAAGAGAGGTGACATAGGTATTCAGCCAAGATAGTAAGACTTAAAATTTGTTAAGAAATCTGGAATGCCTAGAAAAATGTTACTGAAGTAGAGTACAGACAATATTGGGGCAGAGCATATAACAGAAAGGAAAGATTTTATGAGTGGAAAGAGTCCATATGAATAAGGAAGGGGTAGTAAGAGGTGTCTGTGATGGGCTTTGGTTTAAGCAGGTTAGTATACTCTGAGAATAAAGTACTCCAGCAGGCGAAGAGAATAGCAACTTTGTTATTCTAGAAACTTTATTATCCTAGAGGTATAATAATATGAATGTATATGTTTAATTTTTTTTCTGACACTGCAAGAGTAAGTATGTAAAGTTGCAAAATCATAGATATTGAACATTAAGGTTAATAGGAGGGTGATTCAAACTCTGGTCATCCTACTCCCTGGTGATATAACCACCTGTAAATTTATTTCCTTATATATAAAATAACATGAAACTTATGTAGTATGTAAGAAAATAACCCAAGCTAATAATTTTCAATCATATTGCACAGTTCCTGGATTATCAGGAAATTATATTTACCATATGACAGTGTTATTTCCAGACAAAGAGGAAAAGTTCATAGCATTGTTATAGACAATATGTTGCATATGAAGCCCATAACCAAATTAAAGTAGATAAATCAGTACAGTGAAATCTATATTGTACACAGAGTCCTAGGAAGACCCTGAACTTCAAACAGAGCACTGAAAATCACTTTACAAAATAGGAAGCAAAAATAGTACCCATTTTAATATTTTAAAGACATGTCAGCTTTTAAGTGCAGAATGTAAAAATGTGAAAGAATAACTCTAATCAATTATGTCATGTTGGAATGTTGCACTGTTCTTCCCTTGTGTGGACAATGCCCATCCTGATTTTTAAAGCTTAATTTAAGCATTGCAGCATTTTATCTTTGGAATACTTTTGTTTAGGTTTTTCTTACCTTTTATTATTTTGGACCTCTTAAATATGTCAGTACAACAATCAGCAAACCCTCCTCAGTTTTAAGTGCTGGAACCCTAAATTTTCCTTTATAAGGTTTAAACTGAATAATGAATGAAGAAACTAAGTGTCAGAACCTCAAAAAGTTAAATGCTATACAAGTCAGTGCAAATTTAGTAAGGTATTATCACTACTTTAGAGTTCTAGTTTGGCAAATACTAAGATGTTACTATATGTACATATATACATATATGTTACTATATGTACATATGATAACATATGTTCTAATATGTTATCAGGAAAAAACTAGCACTACTCTTTCAATACTCTTGTGCATAGTAATTATTACAAGATAAACATCATATTTGATAAAAGAGATTTTTGGGAAAATGTTTATAAGAAAGTATGTCTCCATTTTTTAAAAATATTTTTAGATGTTGATAGACCTTTATTTTATTCATTTATTTATATGTGGTGCTGAGAATTGAACCCAGTGCCTTACACATGCTAGACAAGTGCTCTGCCACTGAGCCCCAGCCCTAGCCCCATGTCTCCATTTTAATACTAATTTAAGTTCAGGGAAAATAATTATCCAACTCTTAAAACTGCCCTTGATCTACAATAGAGAAAAGTAATTTAGTAATTTTGAATGCTAAATTGTCTGATGCCAGGCATGACTTCTGTTCCTATCAACAAGATAGTTAAGACAATGTGGATAATTTCTGTGAGAAAGTCACAAATGGCTATAGAATTCAGCATATTTTCATCCTGATGACATCTTGCCACAGATCCAAACTTCTTATCACTTTGACTTGAAAGCCTAGACCCATTCAAACTTCAAATATGTTGACTAAAAAGACATTTAACTTGAACTTATTCTTCACCATTAAACTTATATGAATTTTCAATGGTGGCTTGAAAGGCTGTCAGTGAATCATTGGAAGCTTTGAAAGTGATATTTTTGTTTTTACACATATATATCTAGATTCCTTGAAGGATAAACACAGTAGGATCTACATCCATTCCAAAATGGAGGACAAGAAGAATGATACTTTCACTGCAGTTTCAGTGTCACTAAATTAGAACAGTAGCTCAGTAGTTGTATTTCAGCTGATACTTAATACTCTTGTAACAGTCATCCACTTTTTCTCACAGATGACCAGTTGTCACCCTATTTTGCAAGCATAATGGTTTCATTTGTGCCATTCATATTGTACTTACAGGAAGATGGACTTTCTGCCCTTGGTGAATATGGGAAACTGGTATGCTTTGGCCTTAGAGATGTTGTTGGAAAGTATCCAGTTGCTTTCAGAGTGTTTCTTCCTTGCTGAAGTTATTTGAAAGGTATTCCTGGATAAAAAGTTCATAGTGTTTAATAGTTGCTTTTTTATGTATATCTGGTTTCCTCTGACACATCTGTATTTTTCACCTGTGCCTGCCTTGGTGTCAGGTATGGATTTCAGAGCCTGGAATTCCATTGAACTTGTTTTGGGTAACATAGTTGCATATAACAAGTTACAAAAAGCACTTTACACTTGGAAACCATTATGTGTTGCATTCGTTATTAAACTGAGAGCCAGTGGAAGCAGTCATTAAGCTGGCATCAGGAGTACTTCTTACCACAGTGACTGCTATTCAGTAGTCAGTATTATATGGTAGGAAGAAGGTCACATTTTACTACCACTCTTGGTGGTTTGTTAATAAAGGGGCTTGAGAACTTGTCTGTTAGGCAGATTTTTCAGCATTCACTTTTCACTACAACACTGAAGATATACCAATGCATGAGTCCTGTGAATAGCACTGGAGCAGCTGCAGTTTAAACACAACCAAGGCTGCCAGGGATTAAAGAAAAAGAGCAGGTGGTCCTGGAAATTCTAATGTAGTTTGTGACCTCCACCTCAACCATCTGGTGACATCTTCAGTGTATCTGCCTACATTTGGAAGGCAGAGAACAGACAACAAAGTTAACTAGTCTGAGGATTTGGACTTGGCAGAGAAAGAAGCATCCCACAACTTTGACTAATGTAGCTTCTGTCCTCTTCAGCTAAGATGGCGACCCCAGTGGCATAAAAAGTTTTGTCTTTCTTCAAGTGAGCCTCATGTTGTGGTTTAGCTATCACTTTAAAAAGCATTCAAATTCATATAAATCTTCTACTGAAGTGTGAGTTAATGAGGTTTTCCTTTATGGAAATATTTGACAATATTGGGTACTAAAGAACTCAAATACTCTATTTTCCCTTTTTAAATAATCATAGATAGTGATGGAGTTGTTTCTGCAACTGCTTTGTTACACTACTCCAAATTCACTTAGGTCTTCCAGAAGCTAACTCTAAGGCAGGTTTTAGTTTGCGGGATAGTTATTAAGGGATAACCGACTGATCTACCCTATGTAAAGGAAAGACCAGGGGAAATCCAGTTTTGTGTTATAGTGGGCTCCAGCTGTAACCAAAAGGGGTTCTGGAAAGCCAGAGTCAGCCTACATTGGGCCTAACAGACGAGAACTTTACATTTCTGCCTCCATCTGTCATTGAATATTGGTTGATGTGAGAAGGATGTAGCCTTGAACAATTTATATATTCACAGAAAGGGATTCCCTCAAGTCAATGACAGGTGAAAACTGGAACCAAAAGCACTTCATTGAATAGGGATCATGGTAGTACATTACATTCATTATTTAAATAATATCAGAAATTTTGAATAGCAAAATATAGGCTAATGATTTCAAACTATTGCATTTTGATTTTTTGCAATTAAAAAATAAAATTCCCTTTAGGTTAGAAGTAGCACCTATTTTATTATTAACTACTATTTATTTTCTTGTACTATTTTATTGATTTACTGATATAAACAAATATTGACACTCAGGATTTAAAATCTATTCCTATGTTTCATTCAAGGATGTATAATCCCATTATTTTCTATTTAGAGAGACCTAATGATAATAACAGACAAAAATAAAAAGGCTCCAACTTAATTAGATTTAATGTTCAATGGAATACTTATGTAGATTTGATCTTGAATTATATCGTGCATTTGTGTGTGGCTTTTTATAATGTTTTTGAAAATATATTTTCATTTTTTGAATATGACTGCCTGAATGTTGCTTTTATTATTCATTCAATGCTTATTAGCAAATGCTAGCCTAAACTAGGTGCTCTATAGACCTATTTATATAAATCTTGTTGCCATGGTAACTAAGTGCTTCTCATTTAGAAAACAGACCAAATTTGGGGGGAAGGAAGGATAACAGCCCAAGGAATCCTTAGCCACATTAAGAGCCTATTTTATATGAGAGAAAGGGGAATATAAGGAAATAATTCTCCAGTCCTACATTAAATCCTAGTAAATTTTCTTGGGTCAAATTTGACTCAGGAATCAGACATGTAGCACAAAAGAACTAGTTTCAGGGATTCATAAGATTTTATGATACATGTAGTCTCATCTCTTCAACAAATAAACTGCACAAAAAATGAATGAGCACAATAATTAAACAAAAATTTTTCTTTGCCATCAAGTAACAAATTCAACAACTACTAGGCATATGGTAAAATTCTGGTTTTGTTCAATATATTTGCAGTGAAGAGTTTTAATTCACTCTTAATTAACTTAAACTTCTAAACCAATGACAAATTATTAATGTAGAAAAAAGAAATCTTACTAACCAAATGTTGCATTTTAAAAGGTATTGTGACATTTGAAGTGGAATACTTTAATTTGGTAATAGAGATATGAAGGATTTTTGAAGACTGTGATAATAATTAAAGTTTTCTCAAGCAGTGAAATCTAATGTGTGGCAAGAAATGGGTTGTTTCCTACAGTTTACATGATAGGATCATCATAATATGCTTAATTCTTATGAAACAGCAGTTGAAACAAGTCAATGATTCCTTTCTATAGCAAATGATTTTCTGTATAATGTGTTAGGAGAGGTCATAACATCATTAGTATAAGGAAAATAATCATGAGAACCCACTAGAATGTTACCTAGCAAGTACTTTATTTCATCATGAATATTTTTTATTCCTTCTCCATATGTGATTAGTTAGGATTTGAACCTATTTTTAATTTGAGTTTTGGCTCAAAAACAGTATTAAAAGAATTTAGTATATTGACAAGTGATGTTTGAAAGTGTCAGTAAGTCATTTGCTACCATACTATGCCTTTGAAATATATCAAATCATGTTTATTCAGAATCAGAAAGCTCTGTGGTATGTTTTGTTTTACTTCAGTCAGTGTTGATTTTCTTTTTTTCAGTTAAGGTAGTAGACCTTATTATAGACACAGATAATTGTTAGCAGTTTATCTTATCCAACTATTTGTTTTCCATTAATGTTATTTTTACTATAATTATAAACAAGGATCTCTACAACAAAGTATTTTTCTTGAGTTCAAATACATAAATATATACACACATTTATGTGTATCAATATGTACATATTATTATATATGCAGTATTCATATAAATGTGTAAAATATATGTCCAAAAACAATGTCTCCATTGATTTCAAATCTTTATACTACACCTGAGAGAATTTGTGACAGGAAATTTGCACAAAAAAAAAAAATCATTAAATTTTTTAAGGACTTGAGAGGAAACACAAAAACCCATGCTTCACATAAAATATCACTAAATGTGATATTTAATATATTCCCAATATATTAATATTGGGAAATTATTAATATTGAAATATTGATATTTCATCTTAGAGTGTGATTTATGAAACGGGTAATTAGTGAGTATCTGAATGGAAGAATGACTTTACACACTGACTTTTGTCATTGATAAATATTGTGTTGAAAATATTCACTTCCTACATTACAGTAAAATGCATTTGTCAGTATTGATGAAGTTTCTTGTTATGTCATGTATATAAGTTATGTAGTAGTTACAAATAAACAAAGTTTCAGTGCCTTAAAATGTATTGTTTTCTCCCTTATATGAAATCTGTGGCTCCTGGTAATAGTCCAGGAAAACTACCTACTACATGAAGGCTCATGGATACATCCCAGAATCAATGCAGAGGACAGGCAAAATGGAAAATGACATGCATAAATTTCACTTGAATTTTATTGGTCACAGTAAAAAAGCAATATCAACTAATTGAATTGAGTGGGAAGTTATATCTACTGTGGTCCTGTAAAGAAGGAAACCAATGATAACAGGGAAATCAGTAGTGCTTATAGCATCAGACATTTTTGGTTTCAGGGGAACACACAGTTTAAACTACCTTCCAGGAAAAGGATAATTAACCTTCTGGTTATTTTAATACACATATTATTTAATGACAGAACAACATTCATAGTCATCTCTTTGTATTTTATTCATTTTTGCTGAGATGCAAAAAACCCAAATGAATATAGGTTCCTTGAAGTGGATATTGGAATTATTTTCAGAAATTTGTATTACATGGCCAGACTTATGTTGTTCTTTATGGGAAAATGTCTACTTAATTACAGTTGAGTCAATCTGGGAATTTCAAGAATGGGACCATATTTATTCCATTTTCAACATAATAAATAGAAATGTCATCTTATAAATAATAATATGGATAGAGGATACCAGGTAGTACTTACACTAACCAAACATGGTGCATAATCATTATATGCTCTATTATGTATTGAATCAATTATGGTAGGCATACTAGGAACAGAGAAAGCACTAGTTTTAAAGTCAGACATGCCTCGGTTGCAACTTAACAATTTTGACTCTAGACATGTTACTAATGCTCTCTGCACAGCAGATGCTTCATCTGTAAAATAGCAGTAATGATTTAGTTGCACAGTTACTGTGAATATTAAACAAAATGGCATATACAGATCTTTAACAGAGGTTAAAACATAGTAAAACTTCCATGAATATGAATCATGACCACTGATAATAGTTTATGGGAAATGATATTCTGACAACTATAAAAGATTTTGGCCAATGAACTTGAAAGATACAACCTGCTTAGGTAGTGCTTTTTAATTAGGTCAGCTTCCCATGATTAATGTAAAGATTCAGTGTTGTCCTAGACAAGAATAAAAGGAACATAGAGCGTAGGGATGTTAGTATTATGTTTAAATTTTTATTTTCCTATTGAGTCACGTTCTTTACCAGGGCTTTGACATACATTATCTCATTCCATTTCAAGAAAAATAATTTGAGACTGGTTTCATTAGTCTGATTTACACATTAGAAACTGGCAGTACTACACTATAGTACTGATAGACAATGAAATCATACCCACCTATTTTATCTCTAAAATGATTGGTTATATTCTTTGATACTAGAAAGTACACTAGAATCAGATCTTTATTAGGAACTAGATTCTAGAGTATAAAGTGACATGGAAAACTAGTGAAATCTAAAAGAACTCTTGAAAATCCCTAAACTACCCTAAATTATATATTGATAAGAGGTTCCCAGTCATAGACACACAGTAGGAAAAAATACCCACAGGCCAAAATCCCAACAGAATCCACAGATGTTTTATACTAATTCCACTGGGGAAAACAATATAGCAGAGAGATGAATGTGCTTAGCATCATTATGCAGATTGCTTTCTGTTTCCCTATTTTCTCTTCATCCCTCATTTTCTCTATGTGGGTTAAATAAAATGTTATGAACAGATAATACATCAAGGGTATATCAGAATTGATTACCGTTATGGTAAACATAGAATACCTAAAATCTACCTCTGTATATTATTTTCAACTGTGTATATTTCAAACTGAGTCTGACTAAAGAGCATGTTATTTAGAATCATAATGTAAAACAATTCTTACATCATTTTGTATATGAGAAAAAGCAATGGACTTTGCTCTCTATTCTCACTCCTTGTTCTCCCGGCACTATTATTTTTATATCATATTATGTAATTGTTTTCTTTTTTTCAAATTTGTTCTTTTAGGTGTACATGACATCAGAGTATACTTTGATACACATACATGGAGTATAATGTATTCTAATTATTTTTATGAATATAAACCTATGAGAAGTACAAAGACTAAAGTTGGTTCACCAAATGCGTGAGAACTAGGTGAGAGATGAAATTGGGGTGAAAACTGCCAAGTTAGAAGAAAAAATGTGTTCAGAAGAAATATATTTAAATTAGTATAATGATGCTCAAAATGGAAGTAGAAAAGTTCTTGAGCATTCTCAGTGCACATGTTAAATAAAAACAAAATTATCATTGAAGCAGATGTATAAAGGGGCATAACAAGATGTCATTTGAATATTATTTATTCTGCAGACTGTCAGTATATGCTTTATTGTTAAAGGTACACAAAAAGTGACAATTATCTGCATAAGTGTACTTTCGCTATTTTCCCCAGTTCTGTTTTTCCTGATGACTGCAGTTTACATTTGTACTTTGGAATTTTGTGTTTTGAGTGTTAGCATTTGTGACAAAGGATACAATAATATCTAAGTCAGGAATCAGGTACTGCATACAATACCTTCACACACACACACACACACACACACACACACACACATCTAAGGTAGATGCATAATTTTGGCTGGCTTTAGTTTCAATTTCTGATGTTACAGTGCCTTTTAACATATTTGTCAGGTTAAACAAAATATAGCAATGGCCCTTGTAAAAATAAATTTTATGGTTCTCAATTTTCTACCTCTTTATAGTAAAGGAATTGTTTAGGAAAAGTTATTACTTGGAATTCCATAAATAAAGCACAGTATTTTTTTTTCTTTATGACCTTTATCAGGATAACACCAAAATCTTTAAAGAATTACTGGAAGATGTTATTAACCATGTAGATCTCTGACCCGTTTCTCAACTACTGTTGTGTGTGATCATCTTCAAGTGAATGCTTACTAGTTTAAAATGTCTTCCTTCCCACCTATATACTGTTACTGAAAGCACACCAAACAGTCTCTCTTTTCACTTCTACCTCTTTGTTCTTATTGTTGCGTATTTCCATCATCTTCCTGTATGTTCATGTGAAAGTGAAGATGCATTAGCTTATCTCCTGAAATAAACTGTAAATAACAATGTGAAAAGGCATTCCACACAGTATGATGTATGGCTCATAAATGTTTGGATTATTTTTATTCTCTGTAGACTTTTCTCTCTTCAGATTTGTCGACCATGTTAAAAGTTGTAAAATATATTTTAGTTGTTTTCTCTTTGAGTAAATTTGGAAAGTTTATTTCTATCCTGGTATGTTCAGAATCTCTTAAAGCATCATGCTAATTAATAGTTTTATTTTCTTAGTATTTCCCCTTATTGTGAATTAAATTTTTGATAAAATGTATTATTAGAATTTAGTCTGGGTGAAACTTTCTAAAGTAGAAAAATATTCTCAGTGAGTACTTTAGCAGAAATGAATGAGTTTTAAGTGTTACTGCAGATAATGTTGAATGTGATTTTTATTCTAGGTTTAGTCACTCTTGAAGAAAAATCTTTTGATAGGCAGTGACATCTGCTACAAGATGGCAAAATGCTGCTTATATTGGATACACCAAATGAACTGAGATAACTGGAGAGTATATAAGTTGTACTCAGAACAGTAACTGCCACAGTATCTGTTTCTTTTCTACCTTTCTTGCCCCTAATCTTCATCCTAGTCTGAGAAAAGAAAATGCTTATGCATGATACATTTATATTTATTTGCCTTTCAATAACATTAGGAATAGAAGCTGCAGATTCATTAGATGATACATTGAAAGATGAGTTTTACTTCTCTTTCCCATGAGTACACACACACACACACACACACACACACACATACATGCCTGCAGTTCTGCATACACAGTTGTCTTTTGGTTTCCAGGCAAGATTGATTCCAAGACTCCCGTCTAGAAAATCTACATGTACTCAAGTTCATGACACAACAGTATAGTATTTGTGTAACCTAGATGCACTCTCCTCTATATTTAAATCTTCTCTACATTACTTATAATATCTAATTCAGTGTAAATGCTATGTGAAATTGTTGTTATACTCTATTTGTTAAAGAATAATGACAAAGAAAAAATGTCCACACAGGTTCACTATAGATGCAATTGATTCTTTAAACATTTTTTACCTATGGTTTGTGGAATTCTTGGATATGGAAGCCATATGGAAGGCTGATTGTACACACACACACACACACACACACACACATTCTCTCTTTCTCTCTCTCTGTATTTATATATATACACACATATGTATATATGCACACACACATGCATATGCACATGTGTACATGTATATTTGTGGGTATAAACATACATGTGTTTATGCATGCATGTATCTTGATAAATTGCAAAGGACAGTGCTATAAATAGTATGTGGTGAATGTTATTTATTAGACTATCATAACTCATGGTGTATAGCTCAAAATTTATTTTCAGATACTCGAGAAAATTCATGATGGAATTTATTCTATCGCTAGGTGATGAGATTTTCTTGATAATTCAGGAAATGTGTTGAATGTATAGTAATTGTGAAACTAGAATATTTACACGTGTTCTTTTTTATTTTTTACAAGTATAGAGCAGAAAGTATCATTGAAAGTGTTGTGGGTTCTGGTTATCGACTCCTAGTGAGACCACCAGAAACTAAAGCAGGAAAAAAGTTTATTTTGTGGAAAGAGAGAAAAGAAAACAGATCTATGTGTCAGGACCACTACTCCAAGTAAGGGAAGCAATAGTAGTAGTAGTAGGGAGTGACTTCAACAAGCTGGTTTTTAAAGTGAAAACCATAAAACATTCTGGCAGACTTACAATAGGAGACTTTTTCCTTTTTTTGTTTTTTCTTTTTTTCAAGGAGAATGCAAGCGGCCAGCTCCAGCTTATCTATTTCAGGCTCCACCTGGTGGGTTAGCAGGGTGAGCTGGGGTGTGGGGAGAGCCAGACTACCCATGTCTGAAACAGCAGCTTCTGGGGTCTTGGAAGGGATGGGTTGCTTCACAGAAATGGTCACAATGTTCTTAACTTATGGCCACATTATTTTATCTTGGGTACTGTCCTCATATTTGCCACAGTCAGCACAACTCAAAGATTCTATTCACACTCATTTTGCATTTGTTTTATATCAGAGTGTCTCTACCTTTTTCTTTCAATAAAGGGTCTCTACTCTTTTACAAAAGTTAGGAAATTATGTAAGTTCCTGAAGTAGCAAAATTGTAGAGTGTCTACCATGTTCCAGGAGCCCTAGTAACTAGGATACATCAGAAAACTAAATGGAAATGTTCATACATTCCTGCCTTAATAAACTTTTGCTCTACTTGAAGTTTATAGAACAGCAAATGAATAAACGATATGTATGGTATGTTAGGTAGTGATAAATGCTATGGGAAAAATCAAACAGAAAGGATAAATAAGGCTAATTGCCAAAACAAAGTCTTGAAACTTAGTGAGTTACTACAATCAAGTGTTATTTTTCTGATCGTAGTTCAGGGACCCTTCTTCCCCCTTCTACTAATACCACCTATTACACTTAGTTCCGAAATTGTCACAGGAAAACAAAAGAGGTCCACCACCTCTGAATAGTATGAATCTATAAATGAAGAGTATCACAACTCTGTAGTCCCTCAGATAGAACCAGTCACATGATCCCAACATAATTGCAAGGAAAGCTGAGAAATTTAAGGATGAACAATGGAATAACTGGTCACATTAATTGTTTCTTCCAGAGAAGTCTTCCTGAAGAAGACATTTGTGCCAAAATTAAAATAATTCTAGCTTTATTTTAACATGTAAGCATATAAAAAGAAAAAATTGGAGGTCTCCAGTGTCAATCATGAACTTGATATATTTCATTGAACCTTTCAACAAGAACAAAACTCCAAAGGTCTTCAAGAATGGAGGTAGGATAGATAGCATAGAGGGAAGGGAGGGGTGGGGGTGGGGTGGGGGGGTAAAAATAATAACAGAAAGTGTGACAGATACCATTGCCCTGTGTACATGAATGAACGCACAGATGGTGTGACTCTACTTTGTGTACAACCAGTGAAACAATAGCTGTACTCTACTTGTGTTCAATAAATCAATAAGTAAATAAAAAAATAAATAAAATTAAAAAATGAAAAAAATTCATATATTTTGTGTCTTGTTACAGAGATAGATATAAGTGAATCCAAAATGTATCCTCTTAAAATTGTACAGATTTCATTTACACTTTGTAGCATAGAAATAGTATAGCAAAATAATCAATAGAAAATAGCCGGGCACTGTGGCACACGGCTGTAATCCCAGTGGCTCAGGAGGCTGACGCAGGAGGATCTCAAGTTCAAAGTCAGCCTCAGCAAGGGCAGGGCGCTAATTAACTCAGTGAGACCCTATCTCTAAATAAAATACAAAATAGGGTTGGGGATGTGGCTCAGTGGCTGAGTGCCCCTGAGTTCAATCCCCAGTTCCAAAAAAATAAATAAATAAAAATGAAATAGAGAAAGTTATTAAAGTTAAAACATTGAAAGCATCATTTTAAACTGCTGCATCTCTTGTAGTAGTTACTACCAAGGTAACTAAAGAACTATTTTCTATGCAAAAAAAATTAGAAGATAGTCTTTGAGTGACATAATTTAAGGATATTATGCTTCTAACACCTCGAGTTACTTCAGTTTTGAGCCAACTTTCCATTGAGATGCAATTAGATGGATTTTTCCTCAAAATGTCATTATCATTTAATTTGCTACCCAATTTTTTAAAGAATTTTCACACAAGACCACTTCTATTATAAAGTAATTAAAAATTAGTAATATTTGATTTATTGTTACTTTCAATCAATGCTTGAACTGGAGAAGAAACTAAATTATAATTAAAAAAAACAGTAAAATATTCTCTACCTCCTATTTCTTCCCTCTCCTATACCCAAAGGATTGTAGATGTTAGAAGATATTCAGATAACCTTTGATTGAATAACCTTGACATTCTACAGAATGTCAAAATAGATGCATACATGATATTGAGAATGAAAAGGGGCTGAATGATTTCTGAGCACCTACTCTCCTATTCCTATCAGAGTGCTGAGGGGGGAGAAAAAGGTGATGTGATAAAACATAGGGTTAAATATTAATTTTTACATTTAATTCCATAAATACTGAATACATACTCAGTGGAAAAGGCAGTTGTTGCAAAGGTTTAAGGATACAGATATTAAGAAAATTTAGATCTACTGGGAGAAACAACAGAAATAAATAAGGAATTGTAAGAAAAGTTAAAGTTCCTTAAATGGAAAGGGTGCATACAAATGCCTGGGAGGAGAAAAGAGAATGCTTTTAGGTGTATGGAATAAAGAGAAATATCAAGAATCATATAGAAACATGGGAAATGTCCTTAAGAACAATAATGTGTATATTTGTTACTTAGAATAGATCTAGAAAGTATCATCTACTCTTTAGCTAGCCTGAGATTCAGTCCTCTTAGGAAATGCAGTATAAAGCTAACTTCATTGTTTTATTTACCAGTTTTCAAAATAAAGAGTTGGTTGACTGTAATAGAAACTATTGGAATGTAGCTGAAAAATAATATTGAGGCAGAAATATAGAGAATTGTTCCCTTGATTCAATACCAGGAGAAACACTTTTAATGTCTTCCCTTTGTCCTCTCAATGAAGATTTTGTTGCCTAATTCAAAATTTATCATGTTCCAACTACCATTTCTTTAACCTTCCCCCTGAATTTGTTTATCATTAATAACAAGGCAGCCTGCACATTAGACTTGTACTTTCTTACCAAAACCAGTGTGTATTTTTCTATACTCACTGGTTCCTCTACCTTCAGTAATGAATACTTAATATGTACTGTTATATACAGTCATCATTCATATACTAGATGTAAGATACTAGATTCCTTGAGCAGTTAATTTTATCTACAGTAACATGGTAAATGTTTATGTTTATTTTATGTGCAAGGTAGACAGATAAACCAAAAAGCAGATAGGGATCATCCCTGCTCTTGAGTCTTTATGGTATTGAATGTATTTTGTTTGGATGGGTAGTATAATCAAAAGAGGAGGAATCCAGAGATTTCAGTCTCAGACCTAAATTCAAATTTTAGTTCCAATTTTTAGTGAGACAATCATGGACAGGTAACGTAGTGACATATTGGCAAATAACTTCTTTGAATCTAAATTTCTTTATCTCTAAAAATGAGCATTTTAATATTTTAGCAGTATTTTTATAATTCCATCCCTATGTGACTTATAGAAATTTTTAAGTTAATGTACTTTACTGAAAGTATGTAACAAAATATATTCATAATGTCAGTTATTTATTGTATAAGAAGTATGAGTTGAGAACCAGAGGAAGGACAGAGCTCTAAGCACATTCAGTACATGGTGATTATTAGATAATAAGAGATAAATATCAATATTAATATATTTCAACATGCATTATTTAAGATAAAATATATGTAACATATCCAATTCCATAGCAGACTGCTTAAGATGATGACTTATGGGGAAGGTACTTTGAGACATCCATCCAAAAATTGTAAAATCTGATAATATCTGTGACATACTGAAGTGGGTGATTCTAGAGATTCTTCAGTATTTTTTATTCTCCACTACTATATTAAAAGTGGACATGCTATGGGGGAGTCCACATTTTGATGGTAACTTTCTATCAGCTACAGGCAAATTAAGCATGACTTCTGATTTCAGTTCTTTCCTTTTTACTTTGTACCCATCAGTGTTTGGGATTGTGTCTTGAAACCATATTTGAAAACCAATAATATAGAAGAATATTGTGAAGTGTAGGTGAGAAATGTGTTTATAATAACAGTAAAAGGAAGTAAGTAACAATAAGAAAGGGAAACCAACTGACAGAATCCACATCAATTGAGCTTTGTTGGCCATTTAGTTCTTTCTTGGGAAAATTATATCTGTGAAGATAAACATATCTACTAATGAGTCTGTTCCCTGTTTTTTTTGGATGAACTGTGAGTATATATTACCACAGTAATCAAGGGAGTCCATCCTACCTTCTGTCCACCATTCATTATTTGGTGAATAATTCTAAGGCAAAACTAGCCTTCCTGTTCTTGTGAACTTTTTCTCCTATAAGGTCATCAATATCCCCAGTGTAAAAATGAGGATGTAGGTAGCAATGTTAAGTCAGTCTCTTAACAACTGAGGTTGTAATTGAATCCCAACCTATTGAACTGCAATGGACAGTATATATTCAGTCATATTCAATATATATAGATGTGTATGCATAAAATGCATGCATGTGTGTTTTAAAGAGTTTTTATGTTAAGATTAATCATTTTAATTGTTTCTAGAAATTTATGTCTTCAGCAAAGAGATTCTCTGAAATACATATTAAATATAATCCTAAAGGGAAATATGGACCACCAAATTGAGGAGGCTTTCCACAGTGGATTTAATTTTGGTAGTTAGCTTTCTAGTATCTTTCTGCTTTTCAAGTCTCTGTTGTGACTGATTATGCTTTCAGTTCAAAATAGCTTCTCAAAATATTCAGGACTTTTGTTACTTCTCAGTTTTACATTATACACTGTGGCACCTATTCATTATATACAACTCATGTTGATTTGGGGTTTTCAGTTTTTGTTAATGTAGATGTCTATCATTGGTTTAAAAATATATTTAAAAATTGGAGACATGGCTTGTTTAAAAATCTGCAAAGTAATTGTTTATCACTGATAATGAGATCATTAAATTCAACTATATTTTTGCATAAAAGAGTGTTGGAAATTTAAATTAAAGCTTGTATTGAGTTGCAAGATATGGTATAAAGGAATCAGAATGTGGTTTGAATTTAGAACAAGGAATTCAGTCTTTATGCACTGAGATAATGTGTAATTGGGTTACACATTTCAGATTTGAATTCTTTTTCTTATTTCATATTGCTCCCAGTGTTCTCATTGAATAAGTAGTTCCCAATTAGTTTTTAATGCTTTTATTAGTGTGTTATAGTAATAAATAATATCGGGGGTCATTTTGATGTATTCATAAGTGCAGATAACACTTTGCTCCTTTTCAATTCTGAATACTTCCTCTTTCTTTTTCCTCCCTGATTGCTTTCCTCTATTATTCTTCCTTCTACTTATTAGTAATTTTTAATTGATATATTATAATTATACATAACAGTGGAATTAATTGTGATATATTCAGACATGCACATGGCATAATTTGGTTCATTTCATTACACTGTTCCTTACCTTTCCTGTATAGGAAAGGGGATCTTCCCTCCCCTTTGATTCCCTTCCTCTACTCTTCATATTCAAAAGTAACATGGCAGGTCAGGGCAGAGGAACACTTCTATTTTCATGAGATGGTCTCCCCCTTTTTCCCCCTTATTTTGCTCTAGCTTCTACATATGAGAGAAAACATTCAACCCTTGACTTTGAGTCTGTCTTTTTTCACTTAGCATAATGTTCTTCAGTTCCATCCATTTACCAGTAAATGCCTTAATTCCATTGTTTTAGTCAGCTTGCTGTGACTTAAGGGCTCAACCAGAGTAACTGTATAGGAGGAAAGGTTTATTTAGGGGCTCACAGTTTTGGAGGTCTCAATCCGTATTCAGTAGGTTCCAGTCCTCAGGGCTTGAGGTGAGGCAGAATATCATGGCAGGAGAATGTGGTGGAGGGAAGTGGCTCACATTATGATCAGGATGCAGGGAGAGAGAGACTTCACTCTCCAGATTCAAATATATATCCCAAAGCCGGGCCCCATTGAGTCACTTCCTCCAGCCACACCCTACCAGCCTTCAGTTGCCACTCAATTAATCCCTATTAGGGATTAGGTTAAGACTGTCACAACCCAACCATTTCTCCTCTGACATTCTTGAATTGTCTCACATGTGAACTTTTTGGGGGACACCTCATATCCAAACCATAATATCCATTCTTTTTTCTGGCTGAGTCGAAGCCCATTGTGCATATATATACCTCAGTTTCTTTATCCATTTATTTGTTGATAGGCACCTAGACTGGTTCTATAACTTAGCTGTTATGAATTGTGCTGCTATAAGCATTAAAATCCAGGTATCACTATGCTGATTTCTGCTCTTTGGACAAGTCCCAAGAACAAACAGAGCGATTCTCACCACTAAAAATAAGGCTAGCAGCATCACATGTACACAGTGTCATATTACCAGGAACATAAATTATTTAAGCTCTTTTAAACATATGTTCAAACATTTTTGGTTAGGACTTTTTTGTGGATAGTATAACTACTTGAAAATTGTATCATATCCATATGTCTTTCATTTTTTATTCCATAATTTTTCAATACCTGTGTCTCTCCAGCAGCCTGGAGACCTGTATGTGTGTGCATGACCTGAATCTGTTTGTGCATGAGTTTGTGTGAGGATTATGCCAATTTCCTCCCTGTTTTCGTTCTCAAAAGGACTTCATCTAGTTCAGAAATCTGGGATATGCATGGCAAAATTACCCATTATTGTTGTCAGAAGTAATCCAGTATAAAATGATATATGATGACCAGCAATAATGTTCTATGGCTTCTTCACATCTTAGTCCTTTTTCATCTTGACTTTTAACCTTCATGTCAATAGCCAAAATTCCTAAAGTCTGACAACATTATTCTGTCTTCTCTCTTTCTCATAATCTCAGTGCTGTCAACCTGTATATACTAAGAATTTTTGAAAGTCTTTTATATAGTTATATACAGTATTTTCTATATATTCTCCTATTCCTGTTAATTATATCCCCTAGAATTAAACTTATCTTCTCAAAGAGCAGATCTGATAGTGCCAAACTACTGCTTTACAACTTTCAATGATTTCCAATTGCCTATAATTTTAAATAAACTTTTCTTCCTTTGTTGTTTAGTGACTTATTATTAAACTAAGTTGCTATTGTGCCTCTGGAATTTCCCTGATAATTCCCTGTTCTGTTTTAGATGAATTACACCCACATTCCTCCAGTGGCCTATAAGTTAATATGTCTGTGTTTGTGTATTAGTATCCATCCCTCATTCAAAACCATGTTTAAAGTAAACTCTAACATGAACTCTTATCTATATGTCCCCTTAACCAGTCTGATGCGATGTCCTTTTTCTTCCTTTTAATTGCCCTGACTCCTTAACAATCTATCTTAGCAATTACCTTTTATTTTGTAAATATTTTGCAGGTATGAATGCATGTGTTTTGTTTTCCCCCAATTTTTATCCCACATTAAAAAGCTTAGTCCCATAAAGGAGAGTGGTGGTATATTACTTACTTTTGTGTTCTGAAATATGATATTTAAGCTTTGGAATGATGTCTGGGTACACAAACAATTTAAGTTACCAGTTAGCAGGCATAGAGTAGATTTTCCTATACACTATATCCCAATGCAAGATTCTATGATAGCATGATTGAAAATTATCATCACTTACATAATGTTCTGAATTTTTAAATTCTAAAAAATAAAAAATCCAAGACAGCTTATGTCCCAGTGATTTTCACGTATATTCACGTAGTCATGTATTTCCTGGATGTATTGGTCTTGTTCATTTAAGCCAGATAATTTGGTCCTATGATCCCAGTGTCCAATTTAGAATATTGGATTAGCATGAAGTGACTGAAGTGCTAACTATTCAAATCAGAATGATGTAGAACAGATGGAAGGGCCAAAAGCATGAAGCATGTAACACCTGTGAATTATATCCAGATCAGTTACCAATCAGATTCTGGGCTCTATTCAAGGTGTTGACTTTGATCTTTTTCCAATTGTAAATGTTTCATCCAAAACAACAGTGATTTTGGCACTTTTCTCAGGAGTTTCCCAGGACAAAAATAACAGGACTCTCCGGACAAGAACTAGGGCTCATTACAGTTCTGCAACTCTGTAGACAGTGAAATAAACTTCCAAATTAAGAATCCTTATATAGGATTATAAACATGTAAAAAAAAAGCCCTTCACGTATACTTGAAAATATGGGGATTAAAATAAAAGCTTATGTGTTATTTTTCTGAGATAGCTTAACAGTTATCATTGGCTCAAAATGTATGCTGCCTTGGACAGAAGCCATCTTAAGGTCTGTCATAAATGATCCGAATAAAGAAGCTAAAATGTGAGCTTACCTCTGTGAAGGATCCTTATTTTAGGGTATGTTTATTTTTGATAGCTCTCATTGTCTTGGCAAGACACTTCCATTATACAAGTGTAGGACACTATTATACATGGTATTCATACTGAAATACTTGCCAAGATCTACATTAAATTATTTCTGTACCATTTAGCTATGTTGTGACATGACTTTTTGATAGTGCCACATATATTTGTGCCATCACCTCTATGCCTATAAATCCAAAACATGACAGATATGACTTGTAGGGCCTTATTTTCCTATTGTTTCTTTTAATCCTAGTGCCTGAATTTTGTCTCCTCATAATTAAAGGAAAACAACACAGTTGTGGAGTTGCTCTGGATGTAACATGTGCCACCCCAGTGATTGTTAAGGCCAATTTGGCTGAAGGAGCAGGCCTGGCAGTCATGTTTACCTCCCTCCCTCATTTCTCCATGAGGGATCCCTCTTGAGCCAGCACGCATGCTGCTTCCAACTGTGAATCAGTTGTTTGGAACTTGTGACAGTTAAATTACTGGGTCATCTCACAAAAGGCTATGTAGCCAAAATATGGTTGATCTCCAATGCACATAATACTAATTTGATGCCTGCTTTCCAAATGTATATGGGTGGTAGGAAAACTAGAGATGGAGGTGACAATGGTACAATACTTTGGGAACAAGCAAATTAATATCTTGCAAATATATTCTTAAAGTCATCAGTGGATTTCCTTTGTACTATGTACTATGTACTAGTATAAGTACATAGATCTCTCATATCTTTTAGAGGTTTTACATTTAATGGTGTCAGATATAGCACAATGCTTTATGGTAGACAGAATGAGAAGTAAGCATTTTTACCATAGTTGCTGGGATAAATTTTCAAAAGATTAATTGGCAATAATAATTGTGCATCTATTGATTGGCATGTAATACTAGAAATGCAAATAGTTGTATTTTGTAAAATTATTAATATTCAATAAACATGTTAAAATTTAGGTAGGAAATGTTTTATTTATTTAAATATTGTTTATTTTAACATCTGATATCCATCCAATGATCATTAAACTATTTTAAAATTGAATAAAATTAACAAAAAATTCAAAAAAACATAATAATTGTATTTCTGAGGTGCAATGTGATGCTTTCATCTATTTAACATTATAGAAAGATTCAATCTAATTAGCACATCTGTCATGTCAGTGATATATCATGTTTTTGTGTTAAGAACCTTTAAAATTGGCAATTTTGAAATATTTGTTTTCATTAACCATGGTCACCAAGAAGTGCAATAGATCACTGAAACTTATTCCTTCATTCTAAGTGAAACTCTGCTCCTTTCCACATCTTTCCTTCTCCCCTCTAACTTCTGGGAACTTCCTTTCTACTCTCTACTTTTATGTGTTTGACATTTATATGTTCTACATATATTTGAGAAAATATAGTATTTGTCTTTGTGTGTCTAGCTTATTTTACTTAATGTAGTGCCCTCCACTTTCATCCATGCTGTTGAATAGAATTTTTTTTTCATGTAAGTAAACACATTTTAATAAGGAGAACATAGTAAATTCAAGTATATATGTCAATCTCACAATAAGACATATAAGAGGAAGACTTCGTACTGCCCAAGGCACTAATAGCATAAAGTCATAGTATTGAAAATAGAAAATATATACTTAAAGTTATTCAATTAGATATTTTAAGCTTTGGATACCTCAATATACAAACAACAACTAGAAATTGTATAAGGAACATTGGATCAAAGAGAATATGCTGTATTTAAGAGAGAGCTATTTTGTGCTGTTTTTACTTTATAGAAATTTAATTCTTATTTATTTAGAACACATTAAAACTTTTTAGATAAAATATTGGATTTACTTGTCACAGGACTGATGATCATATCAATTTCTAGTTCAGGTTTTCTTGCTTATATTATCTGTGGGTGAACTAACATCTTTTCCTTGTTCTTTTTAGATAGACATGACAAAAGAGTTTATTTTGACATATTATATGTATATGGAGTAGAACTTACTCTAATTAGGATCCATTCTTGTGATTGTACATGATATAGAGTATCCCTAGTTGTGTATTCATATATGAATATAGGAAAGTTATGTCTGATTCATTCTGTCTTTCCTATTCCTATCCCCATTCCCTACCCATCATTCTCCTTTGTCTAATCCAATGAACTTCTAGTCTTCCTCCTGGCCCCTTATTGCATGTTAGCATCCACATATCAGATAGAACTTTCAAACTTTGGCATTTTAGGACTGGCTTATTTCACATAGCATGATACTCTGGTTCCATTCATTTACTAGCAAATGCCTAATTTCATTCTTCTTTATGGCTGAGTAATATTCCAGTGTATGTATCTACCACATTTTCTTTATCCATTCATCTGTCAAAGCGCTCCTAGCTGGTTCCATAGCTTAGCTATTGTGAATTGTGCTGCTATAAACATTGATGTGGTTGTGTCACTGCAGTCTGCTGATGTTAAGACCTTTGGGTATATACCAAGGCATGGGATAACTGAGTAAAATGGTGCTTCCATTTCAAATTTTCTGGGGAATCTCCACACTGCTTTCCAGAGTGATTACACCGATTTTCAGTTCCACCAGTGATGTATGAGTGTACCTTTTCCCCCATATCCTCACTAACATTTATTATTACTTGTATTCTTGATAATTGCCATTCTGACTAGAGTTTGATGGAATCTCAGTGTAGCTTTAATTTGCATTTCTCTAATTGCTATAGATGTTGAATATATTTTGATTTATTTGTTGAGAATTCATATTCTTCTGTGAAGTTCCTATTCAGTTCCGATGCCCATTTATTGATTGGGTTATTTGGGGGTTTTTTTGGTGTTAAGTTTTTGGAGTTCTTCATATATCCTGGAGATTAATACTGTATCTGAGGTACAGGTGGTAAAGATTTTTTCCCATTCTATAGGGTCTCTATTCATGTTCTTGATTATTTCTTTTGCTGTGAAGAACTTTTTAGTTTGATGACATCCCATTTATTGATTCTTAGCTTGACTTTTTGTGCTTTAGAGTCTTGTTAAGGAAGTCAGTGCCTAAGCCAACAAAATCAAGGTTGGGCCTACTTTTTCTTCTACTATGCACAGTGTTTCTGGTCTAATTCCTAGGTTCTTGATCCACTTTGAGTTGAGTTTTATGCAGGGTGAAAGATAGGGATTCAATTTCATTCTGCTACATCTGAATTTCTACCTTTCACAGCACAATTTGTTGAAGAAGCTATCTTTTCTTCAATCTATGTTTATGGCACCTTTGTCTAGTATGAGATAATTGTACACATGTGGGTTTGTCTGGGAGTCTATCTCATGCTGTTATTATTCTTACCCCATCACCCTGACCCCACCCCTCCCTTCCCTCTATGCTATCTATCCTTCTTCCATTCTTGCCTCCCTTCCACCCCGCATTATACATCATCATTCACTTATCAGAGAGATCATTCAGCCTTTGGATTTTGGGGATTAGCTAATCTCACTTAGCATGACAGTCTCCAACATCATCCATTTACCTGCAAATGCCATAATTTTATTCTTCTTTATGGCTGAGTAATATTCCATTGTGAATATATATCAGAGTTTCATTATCCTTCAACTATTGAAGGGCATCTAGGTTGGTTCCACAATCTAGCTATTGTGAATTGAGCAGCTATGAACATCGATGTGGCTGCATCACTGTAGTAATCTGATTTTAAGTCTTTTGGGTATAGGCCAAGGAGTGGGATAGCTGGGTCAAATGGTGGATCCATTCCAAGTTTTCTAAGGAATCTCCACACTGCTTTCCAGAGTGGCTGCACCAACTTGCAATCCTACCAGCCATGTATGAGTGTACAATTTTCCCCACATCCTTGCCAACACCTGTTGTTGCCTGTATTCTCAATAAAGACGTTCTAATTGGGGTAAGACGAAATCTTAAGGTGGTTTTGATTTGCATTTCTCTTATAACTAGGGATGTTGAAAGTATTTTATAAATCTATTGATTATGTGTAGATCTTCTTCTGTAAAGTGTCTGTTCATTTCCTTGGCACATTTATCGATTGGGTTATTAGTGTTCTTGGTGTAAAGATTTTTGAGTACTTTGTAGATTCTGGAGATTAGTGCTCTATCTGAAGTGTGTGTGGCAAAGCATCCATTTTCTTTCAGAGCTTTGTATATATTATTCCAAGACCTCTTAGCTTTGAGTATCTGGGGTGAGAAATCAGCCATGCTTTAGATTGGTTCCCTTCTTACAGTAACCTATCACTTTCTTCTAGAAGCCTTTAAAACTCTATCCTTATTCTGTATGTTAGGTATTTTTCATAATAATGTTCCAAGATGTGCTGCTGTTTTGTATATCTTGAGTCTTTTATGCTTTTTATATTTGATTTTTCATTTCATTGTTTATGATTTGGAAATTTTCAGATATTATTTTATTGAAAAGGTTATGCATTCCTTTGGTTTGTATCTCTGAGCCTTCATCTATCCTGCTCTGTCTTATGTTTGATTTTTTGTGTCATCCCATATTTCTTGGAATTTCTTTTCATGGTCTGTTAACATCTTTTCTATGTGGTTAACTTTATTTTCAAGATCATATATTTTGTGTTCACTGCCTGAAATTCTGTCTTCCAAGTGGTGTAGTCTGTTGGTGATGCTTTCCAATGAGTTTTAAGTTTGGTTTATTGATTCCTTCATTTCAAATATTTTCAACTGACTCTTCTTAAAGAACGATATCTATTACCTTATTGAAGTGGTCTTCCACTTGTATTTTCTGATTTCATTTCTTACATCATCTTTTACCTCATAGATCATTATAACCATGAACTTTCTGAATTTTATATGTGACATTTGTTTCATTATAGTGTCAGTGGAGTCTGTTATTGTGGTATTCTGTGTTGTTTGGGATTTTTTTCCCCTTGCTTTTTCATACTCTTTGTGTACCCATCTATCTGGATGGATCTGGAGCTATAGAGTTTATACTGTCCTTCTTTACTACTAGTACCTCAGATTGCAGGGTGGGAGCCCAATGATACTAACACTCTATGCAAACAATATAAAGCAGTAGATTACATTCTTAATTGCTATTTTGATATCTACATTGTTAATTGGTACAATATACAAAAATAGTAAGTTTGGCAATATCCATTAGTGTAAACAATAATTAATCATGAATTATGTCTGGCTTAAAAATCAAATTATAGGTGTTGTCTATGATTTACACCATGTTAATTATTGCTGTGATATTGGTAGGAGGGGCTAGATACTACATACACCAATTAGTATTAAGAGGTGTTAAGGATAGAGTTGAGTATGTTGAAAAAAGAAGAGATAGGAGAGTAGAAAAGTACAATTTCTAGGAGAGAATAGGGCAGATACAATGGTAACTTAGGATATGTTGTTAATGAGAAAGGGGAAGAAAAAATAGAAGAATGTAAAGGAGAAGAGAGAGCATGGAATTTTACTCTCAGCAATAGAAAAATAGAGGGAGATGAGAGGAGTGGCAAAGACCATAGAAAACAAAATCAAAATATGCTAATCAAAAACCCTAACCCTCAAAATACAGAGCATGAGAAAATAACACTTTGAAAAAAAAGCCTAGAAATGAGGAGAGAAAAACAAATATGTACATGTATAGGAGTCCTTGAATCAATCAGAACACATTTTAATAAAACAAAAATCAAATACCAAAAACAAAAAACGAAGTCAAAACAACAATAGCAACAAAAAAGAAAGAAAAAAATTTTTCGGTAAAAGAAATTAAGGAGTTGTTTCCACTATGGTCAATAAAATAGTCATTGAGTATGTTCACTCTCTGTACCCAACTGATTATCCTTTTTTTTTCTTTAGGTATGAAATATGTGTGGGAGTATAGGTCATAGATTGTCATGTCCTTACTTTTTATTGTGTTGGTCTGTGAGTTGAAGGTTGGGATTTACAACTTCCAAACTTAACTTCTGGGGAGATTGATGTGGGCAGGCTGGGCCTTGAATTGACTAGTTGGGCCACATAGTGTATAGCAGCTTGTCAGGTGGACCCACCCAGCTTAGGCCTGGCAGGCCAGGTGGCAAAGCATCTGGCTGAGTCAGTAGGGTCTAGCCAGCAAAGTGGTAAGTCAGGCAGGCTGGACTGTGCCTGGGTGGTGAAACTGCTTGCCATGTCCCACAGGCCTAGCTGGCCTGGGCCAGACAGATCATAGCTGGGTCATGGGACCTGCAGTCTGGTGGTGAAGCTATATGCTGGGCCAGACAGCCCTGGCAGTGAAGTGGTGACCAGATAGGCTGGAATATGGGCTGGCAGCAAAGCTGCAGAGTGGTGGGCTGTGTCAGGAGCTGGAGTTCAGGGGACTGGGGACTGGGGGACCCATGAGGGTGCCAGGGACCATGCTGGTGCTGGCAGCTGTGCTGGTGCTTGAACCCAGTAGGTGCCAGTCGGAGTGAGCCCCAGGAACCTAGTGGGTGCTGTTCCTGACACTCACTAGGCAGTTGCTAGAACTAGCTGACTAGGCAGGGGCCCTCACACCCACCCTTCCAACCTCCTGACCCAATATACCTTGCCCTATCAGCCCCTGTGAGCCACAGGACTCACAGTGCTAAGGAGAAAGGGCTCTCTCCAGCCTCTCCAACCTGTTTTTCCCTAGGTGAAATGCTTCTAGTTTCTGACTTGGCATAGGTTTTCTAGACCCAGCCAAGTCTTTGCTAGTCTCAAGCCCATGCAGACTCACATTTTGGGTTTCCAGTTTCTGTTGGCACCACCCTACTACAGGCCCAAGATGGCTCCTGGATTGACTCTCCACAGATGATTCAAATGTTTTTTAAGTCTGTATATATAGATATATCTGTATCTATACCTATATTTATAGATATTTTATTTATCCATTCATTCATGCATGTATACTATGTTGATTCTTTATTTTAGCTATAGTGAATAATGCTGAAATGAAAACAAGAATGCAAATAAATCTTCAACATACTAATTTAAATTCCTTTGGGTATATACCAAGTAGTGGCATTGGTAATTTTATTTTTTGAGAAACTTCCATACTATTTTTCAAAATGGTTATACAAATTTATATTCCTACTAGCAATGTGCAAGGATTTCTTTTTCTCTACATTCCTGCCAACATCCTTTCCCAGACGAGTGTCATGGATCTTTTTTCCTGTGTTTTCTTCTAGTCATTTTACAGTTTTACATCTTAGGTTTAAGTGTTTTATCAATTTGGAATGATCTGATTATAACATCTGTAGGATCAGTGGATATGATAGTTAGCTAGTATGACTTGGGTAGTTCTCTTTCACATTTTTCCAAAATTATTCTCCCTTCATAATTACACAGTGAGTAAATTGAATGTTGGGATGGGGAGATGGTTGACTGAAATGAATTTGGGGAGAACACCATTTCTTTTGGAGAAAAATGAAGAACAACTAATAGGTATGCTTCCCTACTTGAACTGCCAGATTTCCACTTTTTCAATGTTCTACAATGAAGTCATAAAATTGTGGTGTTTGTTAAGGACAAATAATGTTTGGTTACTTGTAGGTATTATTAACACGTGGTGTGTTATAATTTTATAGACCTTCAATAACCTCAGATTTAATTAAACAAATTAGTTACTTCTACACTAACATGCCTTAAATAGTTGTGAGATTTTTAATATCAACTTAAGGAAGATGTTCTTATTTTGATAATCTTCAGGGACAAAGAAAAATATAACAAGAAACTTTTCTGTGTTGGTAAGTGTTCATTTGGAATAAGACTCATTCCCATGAATTTTAGATGATGAAAGAGCACAGTTGAATTTTTCCTATGAAAAATAAGTAAATGTGCACAGGAAAAGAGGATGTAGCAGTTATTGTGGATAACCACCAAAGTTACTCACACATTTAAATGCTAGAAATACTTAAGAGTTAACATAATGAAACACCTTTGATCAGGCTGCTCTTTAAAATAAAGGAAAACTTAATTTTGGAATAGTTCATCATGTCATTTGTCAAGTTACTTAGTAGATTCTTGACATCTATGACTATAATTTGCTGACCATGCCTTTTTAGTTGCTCATCATATGAGATGATTTTCCAAATTGGAAAACCAAGTTGTTCTGTGAACAAAGGATACATCTTGTAATAGCCTTCTTACATAGCACCAACTCTAGCTGTAAGATGAGTACTCCATGGTTTCATACATTTTTTAAGACACTGGAGAAGGGTTGGATTTAAGAATATACCCAACAATATATAGCAAAGTTAAGTGTGACAATAATTGTCAGTAGAATACTAACTGACTAGCACACAAAGAAACATTCATCTCTTACTCACAAATGCTTTAAGTCTTGTGCTGGAGTCTAACTTGGCAATTCATCTAATAGGTGTAATTTCTGATGTTTTGGGCTCCTAAAGTACTCAGTTTTCTGTGACAGCTGTTACCTCTATGTGACTTTTGGAAGCTGCCTCAGATACACAGAGAACAGGTCCAGTGTGGAAGTGTTTGCTGATTTACATTGGAGCTTTTAAAAAAAAATACGTGTTTTAGTAAGTTTTAAATTAAGGATTCAATCATGTTATGAATATGTTATATTAACCTTCATATATGTTATAGAATTACTATGATAGAAGGTCTTAAGTTCTTTAATCTTCCCACAACCATATTTATCATGATAATTATGAAAAAGTATTTTCCAAAGGTATAACATTCCTATATAATAATGCTTATATTTCACAAATGGCAAATTTTATGTACATTATAAAGCACTAATTCTTGCCTTAAAATTAATATTAGGACATGAATGATTCCTATATGCATATATCTTACATTTCTAAAAATTGTCTTCTTTCTTATTATGTGAGAAGGCTTAATTATATTAACTTAAAAGCATATTAAAACTTGTAAATATTGAACAAAGTAATTAATTTAATTATAAACTTTATTTTAATAGTAGTCAGTCCCATGTATAAGGGTTATATAGAAAGTACTAAATTACATTTACTGAAACATTTTAGAGTATCATCATTTGGAAGTGTACTTGGGAAATGAACAGGTTAAAGTCACAGATAAGGTAACAAAAAAGCAATGAAGGCAAGAATAAGAAGTAGCTGTGAGTACTGGTGTACACATGTAATCCCAGAACCTAGAGAGGTTGAGGCAGGAGAGGATTGTGAGTTCAAAGCCAGCCTTAGCAACTGAGTGAGACCCTAAGCAGCTTAGCAAGACCCTGTCTCTCTATAAAAAAATATGTAAAGTGCTGGTAAGATGACTCAGTGTTTAAGTGACCTAGGTTCAATCCCCAGTACAAAATAAATAAATAAATAAATAAAGTGGACCAAGTTAGAACTCCATGACAAACCATTAGAATCTTTTCTCCAGGTTTGTTTATTTTATTCATTCATTCATTTGTCAATTATTTTATTAAAACTCAGTGAATCCTACCATACCAAGTCTCAAGCAAAAACTTTAGTATAATTTATTCTTTCAGTGCATTCATTTAATAAAAAATAATTTATTTTATGCCTGATAGTAAGTTGAAGGCTACATTCATTTAAAAAAAAATCATATGAAGTATTATGTTTCCCACTTTATTCCTTATGAAATTAACAACAGATTGGAAAAATAAACTATCAGGGTCACGCAGCTACAAAATATAAGAGCAAGAAAGTTTATTTCCACAATCTTGATATTTTCTCCTACTGCTCAGTGTTTGCGAACTCTGAAATTTCTTCAGCATCTGAGATTGTGAGATAACATGACAGAGATCAATTAATGAAGCAGTGTTTTTTCTTGAAATACCTGCACCTTCATAGATTTTTACTAATAATTATTTTATCCAGACATTTCCTGGCTGAGGTCTAAAGAAATTTAAAAATATGATACCAAAGAGACTGCCCACCAGTCTCAGGAATTTGAACCTGAGATACATTGAAAGGATTCGGGTTAATTGAATGATGCTTCAGAGAATTAAAATAAGGACTGGTCTCTAATCTGTAGTAGCTGCAATAATATGGATAGTATATTTTCTGTGAGAGAAAAGTCAATATAAGTGCACATGTTGAAATCCAATGATTTCTTTAAATGTATCTTCCTATTCTTCAGATTTCCTAGATACACTTGAATGTTTTGTATTTTCTCTTCAGCTGCATTCTAACAATATGCCTCTTCTCTCACAGCAGTTTACGGTCATTAGAATCACATATGTAATGGCCCACAAGATACGTATATAACAATGTATAAAGACTCTACAACCCATAATTCTTAAAGCTAATCCTATTTATGTATTTATTTCTGTTAAAATATAAATATATTTGACATCTCTGGGCATGGAAGGAGACCTATCCATAAGGAGCGAACTAAGAGGTTTGAGTGAATTTTTCTAAACATATTTTATTTAATCCTCAGGAACTATATTTCAGGCAGGTATTTATACTATCCTTTCCTTACAGATATGAACACATCACAAATACGCACATATTCACATCACCATGTGACTCAGAGTAAGTGCTCTGAACAGAGGTAAAAGGAAGTTTTGATATAGTCAAGTAGAAGGTGAGATTTTTATAAAGAGGAAGAGCAATTTTGAGAACATGGGAAACAATGGAACAACCATTGGGTATCTTCAAGTCTCTATCTGTATTTAACAAATTTACTAAAGCAACAAACTCAGTTATACTAAAATGTAAGTTTCTGTAGTGTAACCATCTCTTGTTCAGGATCCCTTTGTTAACACAGCAGAAAATGTAATCTAGACACTTCCCAGTGAACTATGAAAATTTGTTTTTTTGAATAGTTGTTTTTCTCCCCACGGTTATTTCAGGTTTTGATTTGGACATTTGGAAGATTTTTTTCCCCTTCTTTTATCCCCAGCGTTATTCACAGATAATGGGTATCATTAGTAGTTGCACAAATAGGGAATGGTGGAACCTTCCTTTGTTCAGGAAAACATATCTGCCCCTCTTTTAGATATTTCTATACCTCTCTTTAGATGACACAGGAAATTAGGCTTTCTGTGGTCATAGATGCTCTTTATCCTCAAGCACTCTTTCTTTATATTTGGCTTACCATCATTTCGTCTATACAAATATCCTATGCCATATACTAATGAAGAAGTTCACTTTGAAGCCTACTACTTATGTGGACTTTACCCAGAGAATGAATTATAGTCCCTCTCTGCTCTTGCATCACTACAAACATATCTGGAGTTTTCATCATTCTGGGATGGAGTAACCCCAATCCCTTCCTCAGGACTCTGTCTTAGAGCTCACAAACTTTTTCTAGTCTGTAAAGATAGGGCTTAGATTTTTTTGTGTTGCAAAATAATTAATTCTCAAAAATAACAAATTATAATAATTCATGTTATAAAATTATTTATGTTATTAAAGTATAGTCCAATGACAATCTATGGCAAATCATCTGGGTTGCTTATTAAAATTACAGTTTCTGATGTACATCCTAAACCTATTGCATCAGCCTCTGGAAGTGGGCCCTTAAAGGATCTGCATGTTTTATACATTCCCCAGCTGATTTTGAGTAATATTGACCTATCAGGAATAATAGTCATATAAATCATCACTTTTAGTATGCTATGTTTTATAATTAAGATTTTGAAGGAAGAACCTATAGATAACAGAGGACCTATAGAAAACAGGTCCTAATATGGAGATATAGAGAAAATACCAACTTTCCTGTGAACCAGTCTCTCCTCTTGACTTGCTTAAAGAAGTTAAAGGGCTGATTATTCAAGAACATGTTGAAGTCACTGTCAAATCTCTTTTTTTGCCTCTCAACATCCGCTAATAATAACCAACTTTATCTTCGTGATCAACAAATTGTTTTAGTTTGAAAAATATTTAAATGAGTTTTAATAAGCTTAAATATCTTAATTTTATAAATATATATCTTTTAGAAGATAAAATCATTAAATTATTAAAGCACCACATATTCATTTAAACTTTTATCAGAGAAAACTGTTTACAGAATGTTTATATCCTGTGAACCTTATGGTATGCTTAGATTTCTGCATCAACTTGCATAATCATGAAACTGTCCTAGATGTTAACTTCATCAACAACTAGGTTTTGATCTTATATGATTCCTTTCATCACCTGGTTACATACTTTGATAATTATAATATGAAGGTGACAAATATTCATGCCGACATTTAATTTTTTAAATGATGTATACAGTATCAGTTTTGCTGAAATGAAACATTTTTATGAAAATGCACTTTGGATTCTATCTAAAAGTAATATTTTTAAAAAATTAAATGTAGCCACAAATAGTTGTCATCTTCATATTTATAATTAAGTATGTAACCAGGTGATGAAAGGAATCATGTCAGATCAAAATTCATGAAAATGTAAAATACTGATTAGAGGACAGAGTAATCATTCTCATTCTAAAAATTTGAGGAAAACAGTGTGCCTTGGTAGGCTTTTTGATATGAAAAAAATGTTAGTAAAAATGGTAGAAGAGTAGTAGCAATTGAAAAAATAAACTGAAGGGATAGTTAGGCTTTTTGATATGAAGATAGGCTATGAATCAGTAATTGTCATATGATTTTAAGGTGTAATTTGTGTTTGTATATATGTGCCAAGTTTCATTTGTGAAATTCCAAAGAAGCCATGGTTTGAATAATCACAGTGAGATAGTAGAGTTGATTCGGGAAATTTTTTCTCTCTTCTAGATTATAAGTTTAAGTAAATATGTATTATTAAAGTCATAAACAAAGATAGCAAAATTTGTTTCATTATATAGTCTGTTTAGGTTTTCCTGAGAGAGAGAGAGAGAGAGAGAGAGAGAGAGAGAGATCTAACTGAAAGGAAGGATGGAGGGAGGGGAATAGGGAGAAAGGGAAAGAGGGACAGAGTGTGGGAGAAAAGAAAAGATACAGGGATACATCAGAAGTAATAATTTATTGGAATGGGATCAAATAATTATGGAGGCTGAAAATTTTCCTGATAGGTTTTCTGAAACATAGAGGCCCAGGGAAACTGGTAATGTGGCTGTCCAAGTTCAAAGGCCTAAAAAGCAGGAAAATTAATGGTGTAACTCTCAGTCAGAGGCCAAAGTGCTAAGAATTGGTGTGTGTTTGTGTGTGCGGGGGGGGTGCCAGTGTAAATTCTAGAGTTCAAATGCCAAAGCACCTGGAGTTTTGATATCCAAGGGCAAAAGAAAGCTATTGCAACTCCAGGTCCAGGGTGGGGACAGACAGACAGAGAGAGAGAGAGAGAGAGAGAGAGACAGAACAAATTTGCTATTCTGATTTTTGTTTCATCAGGACACCATTCAATTGCATAGTAGTTGATACATTGATCTTCCCCTTTTAATCCATGAAATCACATCCTAAAACACCCTCATGGACATACTCAGAAATAAGGCTTTTACCAAATATCTTGGTATCCCTTAATCAAGTCAAATTGATGCCTAAAGTAGCCATCACACAAACATTGTTATTTCTTTATAACTACCAATATAACTTTATTTTGTAAAAACAATATTGCCATTAAATGCCAATAAAATAATCTTTCAAAAATAAAAATGGAGATTATTTAATTACTATGAGAAATAGGAAGTCCAGTGATCCATTTTCAGAATCCACTATTCAGCCTCAAATGTACAATTGGAATATAAGAAAGGCAACCTGTAGCCTATCTATAATTCCTGAATCCAGTCTCTAGAGAATGGCCCAAATGTATCCAATTATTGCCGTTTTGAGCTCCCCATCCTGGGGCCATTTTAACTATCGCTCTTCCCTTTGCCCTCTGCAATTTTAAAATTAGTGAATTTCACGGACTACAACCGCAGGTTCCTTCTATCAGAGCAAGGGGCATTGCTGCCTTAGGGAGAAAAGCAGGAGAAATGCCCACTCAAGCGTGCTTGCTTGCCAGACTTTGTTCTGCAGTACACCTTTCTGCAAAAGGAAAATTTGCCTTGCCAACTACCTCTGAGACATAGCTAATTCCTCTTTATACCCCAGTATTTCTAACAATTACATTAATCATGTTTTTAACATTATTTTCACAAATATTTATTTTGATTGAGCAAAGTCCATTTTCTTTAGATTTAGTACCTACTTATTTAATTTTGTAACAAAATAATCAGTACCTTGGTGATTAAAACATATTTATCCTTTAATTCCCCTAATTACACTGGTGAATGCATTTGGACACAGAAGTTGCTACTGGAGTTGGAAATTGTTCATTTACCAGATTTTTTCCTTTAAAAGTCAGGTTGAAATGGAAAAGAACCAAAGTAATGCCATTTCGTTCTGACCTGACTTCATTGTATGCTTGCTGATAATGTTTTCCTTTCAGCTGCCTGAAGCTGTATCTATGTTGACAGTACAGTAGGACCTTCCTATGTCCCTGACTATGGCCCTAATGTATAACAAAATGACTGAAATGTAAAATGAAAACAATCCTCTCACGTAATGAAAATATCTGTCTCTACAGGGTCTTTCTGTCCTACATGTGCCTCAGTTGTTCTGGTGTTTGTGGGTTTTGCCTTTATAAACTCTGTACTTCCAAAATTCAGGTGCTGGGAGTTCTTTCAGGAGTCAGCCTGCTCCCAGGCACTTGTCTGGCATGCTCATTAAAGGATCTTTTTTTCCCTTTCAATTTGGCTCAGTATTCATTGTGGTTTGTAATTCTTGCACACTCTGTAAAATGTGAATATCGTGTTCATTCCACATTGTGTCCGTTGATGATTTTTATATTTCCTCTAGTAAAATTGAAGCTGTAAGAAGATGTGCCATATACCCTGTCCTATGATTTTAAGTTCTCCCTGACATGCCATAAATACAGTGTATACATTGAAGTCCATGGCCATTAGCCTGACATTTATGTCATTAAAGAAACTTCCTCAATTTCTTTTCCAATCTCATTTTACCCCAAGACCTGCTTAACTTACTGTAATTCCCCAAACATACATTTCTTTGCTATTTTGCTGATGCCATCTTAAATATTTTGATATGTTTACCAGATAACCTATTGACTTTTCTACAAAACAGGATTGTTCCTTACAAATTCTTTTTACATTTATCACCTATTAGCCTTTATTTCTCCAGTGAAACTTCCATCTGCTATGTTGTCATAGTTTCTTTATTTCCTGCCTTGTCACAATCACCACACATTAATTTCATGTGCTGGTATGTCTATCTCCCCTAGACTGTAAGCTCTAAAAATCTAGACCAAGTTTAATACTACTAAATCTACAGTACCTAGAGTAGGGCTGGCCACATAAGAAATTCAAAATATTTTTAAATGGATTCATAGAAGATAAATTAATCTATACTTCAAACAACGCTTGAGGAGTTTGTATTATATGATATAAATTGGGGAACTGGTTTTGAAGGTTGTAAATATTTAGTTGATAATAATATGCTTGTAAAAGTCTGGCTGAGCTCATATTTGTCTGATGTTTACCAAAATATCTTGCTACCCAGAGCCATATGGTAAATGTATCTGTCTCATTTTTCTTACCCAACATTTCCATAAAAAATTTAAGCCTTTGGATGATAAAATCATGTTCAGGAAGAATAAAAGACATTTTCTTCAACTTGAGGTTAACAAAATTGTCATGGAAACACTGAGTATTACCTCTCACTCTTCAACTATGTCTTATTTAGCCCTGAACTTGTCTAGCTTTGTCCAGACAATTCCTTATAATATTCAAAATGTTGTTTCTTTAAAGTTGTTATCCTCTGGAGTCCGTTCTAATATTAATACCTTTGGCTTTCATTTAAATCTTCAGCGTAAACTTTCCTTTGAATTTTAGTGAGTGATACTTGCCCCAAAATTTGTTCTTGGTTTTTTGAAAGCCAAGGAATTAAAATGTTAAATTTGCCAGGTTTGGTGGCGCACGCCTGTAATCCCAGTGGATCAGGAGGCTGAAGCAGGAGGATCAGGGGTTCAAAGCGAGCCTCAGCAAGGGCAAGGCCCTAAGCAACTTGCTGAGTGAGACCCTGTCTCTAAATAAAATACAAATTAGGACTGGGGATGTGGCTCAGTGGCTGAGTACCCCTGAGTTCAATCCCCAGTTCAAAAAAAATAAAATAAAATGTTAAATTTATACAATTATTTTATGAAGCCTTTGAAAAGACCAAAATACATTAAAAAGAAAATAAAAACCTTTTTTTCTAGATCTGTCAATTATCTCTTTTTTTAATCTATTTTTTATTTGCTTATTGATTCATTGAGCACAAATGGAGTACAGCTATTCTTTCTCTGGTTGTACACAAAGTAGAGTCACACCATCTGTGCATTCATACATGTAAACAGGGCAATGATGTCTGTCATGCATTCTGTTATTATTCTTACCCCCCCCACCCCGACCCCACCCCTCCCTTCCCTTTATGCTATCTATCCTTCTTCCATTCGTGCCTCCCTTCCACCCCGCATTATGCATCATCATTCATTTATCAGAGAGACCATTCGGCCTTGGGATTTTTGGGATTGGCTGATCTCACTTAGCATAACAGTCTCCAACATCATCCATTTACCTGCAAATGCCATAATTTTATTCTTCTTTATGGCTGAGTAATATTCCATTGTGTATATATACCACAGTTTCTTTACCATTCACCTATTGAAGGGCATCTAGGTTGGTTCCACAATCTAGCTATTGTGAATTGAGCAGCTATGAACATTGATGTGGCTACATCACTTTAGTAATCTGATTTTAAGTCCTTTGAGTATAGGCCAAGGAGTGGGATAGCTGGGTCAAATGGTGGATCCATTCCAAGTTTTCTAAGGAATCTCCACACTGCTTTCCAGAGTGGCTGCACCAACTTGCACTCCCACCAGCAATGTATGAGTGTACCATTTTCCCCACATCCTCGCCAACACCTGTTGTTGCCTGTATTCTTAATAAAAGACATTCTAATTGGGGTAAGATGAAATCTTAAGGTGGTTTTGATTTGCATTTCTCTTATAAGGAGGGATGTTGAACATTTTTTCATAAATCTGTTGATTGCTTGTAGATCTTCCTCTGTAAAGTGTCTGTTCATTTCCTTGGCCCATTTATTGATTGGGTTATTAGTGTTCTTGGTGTAAAGATTTTTGAGTACTTTGTAGATTCTGGAGATTAGTGCTCTATCTGAAGTGTGTGTAGCAAAGATTTTCTCCCACTCTGAAGGCACTCTCTTCACATTGCTGATTGTTTCCTTTGCTGAGAAAAAGCTTTTTAGTTTGACTCTATCCTAATCATTGATTCCTGCTTTTATTTCTTGTGCTTTGGGAGTCATGTTAAGGAAATCTGGTCCTAGGGCAACATGATGAAGATTTGGACCTATTTTCTCTTCTATTAGGTGCAGAGTCTCTGGTCTAATTTCTAGGTCCTTGATCCACTTTGATTTGAGTTTTGTACAGGGTGAGAGATATGGGTTTAGTTTCATTTTGCTGCATATGAATTTCCAGTTTTCCCAGTACCATTTGTTGAAGAGGCTGTCTTTTCTCCATTGTATGTTTTTGGCTCCTTTGTCAAGTATGAGATACCTGTATTTATGTGGGTTTGTCTCTGTGTCCTCTATCTGTTCCATTGATCTACCTGTCTATTTTGGTGCCAATACCATGCTGTTTTTGTTACTATTGCTCTGTAGTATAGTTGAAGGTCTGGTATTGTGATACCCCCTGCTTCACTCTTCTTGCTAAGGAATTCTTTAGCTATTCTGGGTCTCTTATTCCTCCAAATGAATTTCATGATTGCTTGCTCTATTTCTATGAGGTCCGTCATTGGGATTTTAATTGGAATTGCATTGAATTTGTATAGCATTTTTGGAAGTATGGCCATTTTGACAATATTAATTCTGCCTATCCAAGAACATGGGAGATCTTTCCATCTTCTCAGATGTTCTTTAACTTCTTTCTTTAGCGTTCTGTAGTTCTCAGTGTAGAGGTCTTTCACATCTTTTGTTAGATTGATTCCCAAGTATTTTATTTTTTTTGAGGTTAGTGTGAATGGGGTAGTCTTCCTAATTTCTCTCTCAGAGGATGCATCACTTACAAATAAAAATGCATTAGATTTATGAGCATTAATTTTATATCCTGCTACATTGCTAAATTCATTAATGAGTTCCAGTAGTTTTCTGGTGGAATTCTTAGGATCTTCTAGATAGAGAATCATGTCATCAGCAAATAGGGATAGTTTGATCTCTTCTTTTCCTATTCGTATTCCTCTAATTTCTTTGGTATGTCTAATTGCTCTGGCTAGAGTTTCAAGAACGATGTTGAATAGTAGTGGTGAAAGAGGGCATCCCTGTCTTGTTCCAGTTCTCAAGGGGAATGCTTTCAATTTTTCTCCATTTAGAATGATGTTAGCTGTAGGCTTAGCATAAATAGCCTTTACAATGTTAAGGAATGTCCCCACTATCCCTATTTTTTCTAGTGTTTGTATTTGCTTTTTGATGGATGGAATATTCTATATATGTCTGTTAAGTCCAAGTTAGCGATTGTGTCATTGAGTCCTATGGTTTCTTTGTTCAATTTTTGCTTGGAAGATCTGTCCAATGGTGAGAGAGGAGTGTTAAAGTTCCCCAGTAATATTGTGTTTAGGTCTATTTGATTCCTGACATTGAGAATGATCTGATTGACATACATGGATGCACCATTGTTTGGTGCATAAATATTTATGATTGTTATGTCTTGCTGATTTATGCTTCCTTTAAGCAGAATGAAATGTCCTTCTTTATCCCTTCTAACTTTGGCTTGAAGTCTGCTTTATCTGAAATGAGGATGGAAACTCCTGCTTTTTTACTCAGTCCATGTGCATGGTATGTTTTTTTTCCAACCTTTCACCTTTAGTCTGTGGGCATGTTTTTCTATGAGATGAGTCTCTTGAAGGCAGCATATTGTTGGGTCTTTCTTTTTAATCCAATCTGCCAGTCTATGTCTTTTGATTGATGAGTTTAGGCCATTTACATTCAGGGTTATTACTGAGTTATGACTTGTATTTCCTGCCATTTTAGCTTTTTTGGGGTTTTTAGCTTAACTTTGTTTCTCCTTTGATTGACTCTTTCTTTAGGGTAATTCCTCCCCATGTTGAATGAGATTGTTGTTTTTCGTTTCTTCCTCTTCGAATATTTTGTTGAGGATGTTCTGTAGGGCAGGCTTTCTCTTTGTGAATTCTTTAAGCTTTTGTTTATCATGGAAGGATTTTATTTCATCTTCAAATCTGAAGGTAAGTTTTGCTGGGTAGAAGATTCTTGTTTGGCATCCGTTTTCTTTCAGAGCTTGAAATATATTGTTCCAGGCCCTTCTTGCTTTTAGGGTCTGGGCTGAGAAATCTGCTCATATCTGTATTGGTTTCCCCCTGTAGGTAATCTGATGCCTTTCTCTCACAGTCTTTAAAATTCTATCTTTGTTTTGTATGTTAGGTATTTTCATTATAATGTGCCTGGGTGTGGATCTGTTGTAATTAAGTGTGTTTGGTGTCGTATAACCCTCTTGTAATTGATTTTCCATCTCATTCATCATATTTGGGAAATTTTCTGATATTATTTCATTGAACAGATTATTCATACCCTTGGTTTGTATCTCTGTGCCTTCCTCAATCCCAATAACTCTTAAATTTGGTCTTTTCACGATGTCCCATATTTCTTGGAGGTTTCGTTCATGATTCCTAACCATCTTCTCTGTTTGTTCAACTTTGTTTTCAAGATTAAATATTTTGTCTGCATTGTCTGAGGTTCTGTCTTCCAGGTGATCTATTCTGTTAATTATGCTTTCTATTGAGTTTTTAACTTGGTCTATTGTTTCCTTCATTTCCTTGTTTCCTTCAAGGATTTCTGTTTGTTTTTTCTCAGAACTTCTATCTCTTTATTGAAATGATTTTTTGCTTCCTGCAATTGCTCTATTAGCTGATTATTCATAGCCTGAATCTGCTCTCTCATTACATCATTCTCTTCTCAGATCATTTTAATTATGAACCTTCTGAACTCCTTTTCTGTCATTCCTTTTACCATGCTGTCTTTGGGTTCTCTTGATATATCATCTAGGTTTGTTTGGGATACTTTCTTCCAGTGTTTTCTCATGTTGCTCATGTATCTTCCCCTCTAGTAGTGCAAATCAGAGGGATTGCGATTTCCCTGTAAAGACTTAAAGTGTCCCTGCAGATTTCCAGTAACTCACCTGATGTTTGAGAGGTGCTTGATCAAGAGGTGACCCAAGAAAACTGCAGTCCTACTTCCTCCAGGTTGGGAATGATCAATGCTTCTGGGCAGAGGCAGCCTGGTATTGATAGACAATCAGATACAGCAAGGTGCTAGACCCCGGGCCAGGGTGTGGACTTGGACACTAGACCAAGTTGGGGTGGGGGCACAAAACTGAGCTCAGTGATGGAGTTACTGGGCTTGAGAGCCCAGGTAGGCCTGAGCTCCTTGCTGGGGGCTCAGTCGGTGGCAGGTGGTCAGTCTCTGCCAGGGAAGCTGTAAAATAGCGCTGAAGGGTCTAAACTCCCTGCCAGAGCCAGGGACTCCAGCCGCTCCAGGCCAGACCTCTCCAGGAGCCGCAGCGCAGTGGCTCCAAAGATTGGAGCTCAGCTATGAGGACTCAGGCAGCCCCAGATGGTTGCCCTCTGCCAGGAAAGCTTCTCAATGCTGTCCAGGAAGAATTCTTCAGGCAAATTTGGCTACCCTATAGGACGCCTCTCACGTTGAAGCTCAACACAATCACTCTGTCCACGTAAACACTGAATGCCTAAAGTCACTCAAGCAGAGCATGGAGGTTACAGAAGGTGCCATCACTACCAACTCCGCACCACCTCAATTATCTCTTTGTTACAAATGAAGAAGGAAGTGATAGATAAGAAAACCCAGGAAGGGAGTTAAGATAATATTATCTTTAAGGTCCCTATGAGTATTGCCATGATTGTTTGCTGAAACCCAGCATATAAATGGAACTCAGTGTTATTTCAGTCCTGGGCATCCTGTAAGCAGGGTCTGCCAGAGATCCTGATACAAGCTGAATTAATTCATTCATGTGACTTTCATGAAATTCTCCCCTAACTACAAGTTATTTGTAGCTCATACTCTGTCTCTGGTTCACCCTAAGGGAACTTCTGTGTCTTTGGACCTAGTTCTGAGGACTTACTTAAAAATCGATGGCAGATTTACACACTCAAAATCATCATTGAAGTTTCAGGTGGAACAAAATGTAAATCAGGTCTGCTAAATTCATATCAACCTTTGATTGAAACAAAAAGCACTCTCTTAAATGGGTTATCTGATTCTTTTGAAAGAGCTGCATTTAGGAGGTATATATAGTCCACATTAAACCTCTAAGGAGTTGGAAAGCAAGTTTTTTTGACATTCTAATTAACATTTCAATCCCTCTTCTAGATATCTATAATATGATGATCAGTGGTCATGCTGATGATATTATTATCAGAATCTTATGATTCCTATTTTATTACCTAGGAAAATTTACTCTTTCCAATGCTATTGATCTAATGTGATTCATAGACCCTTAAGTCATTACCTCAGATTTGATAAAGTGATAAAATTATGAGATTTTTACATTAGCAAATAGTTTCCTTTGGGGGATGACTTTAGTGTGGGTTATTATCTTCTATATTCTGTTTATTATTCAAAATTAATAAATGCATAAGAGAACACTTCTGTAGCCACTGAGAGTCCCACATTATGTTTCCTAAATGCTAAGATATCAAAATTTCTTATACATCTCTACTTACACAGAATCAGAAGTCATGTATACACACTAGTGATATTTAACATTAATTGGGATCTTATTTGTCACTTTATAAGTGATTCACACATATTATCTCATTTGATTTTCATTTTAACTCTGTGAGATTTGCGTTATTGACACCTTTTTATAGATAGAAGTCTAAGCTTGGAACTTTTGTACTATGACCACAAGCATGTGCAGCCATAGTGTCATAACAGAAAACAACACCATCAAATAGGGCAATTTAGGGTAAGTTTATTTACACATGAACAGTTTGAAAAGGTATACGATAAGAGATTGCAGAAACATGAAGCAAGTACTCCATAAGCCATCATATCATTTAGATGCTCCCAAATGCTAAAATATACTGGACTGAATTCTGAGTTTTTGTCTCAGCACTGTCCCTAAATTGTTTTCTTTTATGAGCTATCTTTTTTCATTGGTCTTAATTTTCTGTCCCTAAATGAAGGGAGTTGAAAGACATGGTCTGAAATGTAAGTCCTTTCTTTTTCTAATCTTTTCTGATTATCTTTTTTATAATGAAATTATCTAAAATGTTGGTCCTTATTTTTTGTAACATTCTGAAATATTAAGTTTAAAGAGAGTATTCTTGACATGGACAGAGGGATCTGTTGTTCAATTACCAGATGGATCCATCTATACTTATGGGCAACTGAACTGTGCAGGAGTTATTGGGCTGTCCCTGTTTGTATACATTTGCAAAGCTACAATAAGTGTATTATTTTGTGGGTCTTACAACAAAAACCACTGAAGCTGACTGTCCAGACCCTGACTTTTAAGTGAAAAACAAATCTTTGGTATGTCATATATATCACAGTTATGAAAAACAAATTGGCTGCTTTATAGATGCAACACTTTCACTTTTGATAAGGAATCATCTCCACAATATCACATTGGTGAAAAATTTTATGGTATCAAATGCTCAACATATTTAGAAGGCAAAATGAAAGGTGATTCTCTGAATTAGATATGAATTTAACTTGAAAGAGGTCATGCTTTTTTTTTCATTTTTTGCTTTGGTTTTGGCTAATGTGTCTTACCTTATTCTCCAAAATATGTTATCTTTGAGATTACTTTAAAACAAAAATGGGAGCAAAATTCATTGTGAGGGGATTTAACAATGTTTTCTCATTTTTAAGATGCTGTTTTATGTTTCAGAAACCATATACAGGTTGCCACATTGGACATTTGGAACAAAATGCATTATATTATCGTATTTATTTTTCTATTGTCTTTTTTACTCTTCTTCCTTTCATGAATAATTAGCACTTAGTCACAAAGGAAACTGGGAAGGGACAAAGAAAGGTAACAGTGAATCTCAGGGGTAGATTATTTGTAGATAAATGACCCAGTACACAATTGTAATCCTTTTTACAATAAATAAATGGCTAAAGGTTGCAAAAAATATTTCAGCCATCTGCTGATTACATTTAGCATCAAAAATAGAAATGATTGAATTTAGATTTGGTACACACTGCTGAAAATATACAGAAGGAGGAATTCCCTCTCTGTCAAAATTATATGCTGTGTTTATAAGGACTATAATTTTTATCAGTGATCTGAAGACAAGGGTAATTTTTGTCATTTATAAATTATATCTATTAACTGAAAGGTAAGGTAACTGTTAAGTGCACACATCTTGGAGAGCAAGCTAAGTGGTAAATTTGCTCCTTTCTTTGAGGTTATTATTATTTCTTTGAGCTAACTTGCCATTATGAAAGGGCTCTTTACAATTCCAGAAGTATGAAAGAAAGAAGTGAAAGTTCTATCAAAATGAATACATGTCTTTTCAGGAAAGGATTTTGAAATTCTTTGAAATATTGGCGGAGTAGGAAAAAGCCAATTGTTTTCAAGTAAGTGACATATATGATTATGATTCCCAGCTGCTGTTTGCTCATAGGTGACATTTGAATGTACATGTTCAACTCAACAAATATAAAAGAGCTTACTGTGAACCCAAGATAGTTTGATGTGTTGTTGTTGTTTTGTATTAGGGGAGATATGGTTTTTAGTAAACTTTTAGACAAGTATCTGCAAAGAATAAATGCCTTTAATTTGACAATTTATTTCAGATTTAGTGAATAAGGTAGTGCTTGAGACATAAACCAATTGAATATTTGCCAGGGAATTTTGGATGATTTCTTAAGAGATTTCAAGTTTAAAAAGGACTGTTAGTCAAAATGAGTTGTTCTTTTACTCAAGGAAGCCAAAAATGTTGGCAGAATTTTTGCTGCATTCTTTGTGTAGTTTTTGAGGTACTTAAAAGAACTCTCTGTAATAAATACCTAGTGTACAATGGCTTCTTTCTTTCTTCCCTTCTCTCTCTTCCCCCTCTCTCCTTCCCTTCCCTTCCCTTCCCTTCCCTTTCCTTCCTTCCTTCCTTCCTTCCTTCCTTCCTTCCTTCCTTCCTTCCTGATTTTAATTGCCCATTCTGGAATAAATTCTTAAATTTGAGAAAATGAACTGTTGTTAGTATATCTCCCGATAAATAGTTACAAAAACAAAGTCTGATGTTATGTGGTAGTGATATTATTGTGTCTCAGGAATCTCCCCTTATTAGTGAATATAATTGACCAAATTAGTCTTTATATTGGAAGGCACAGAAATCAGAGGTAATTGGAATAATGATATCAACCAAGTTTGGAGTTAAAGAATGTTAGCGTTCTCAGGCTGGAATAGCTAAAGAAGACCAGTCAACACTGGATCAGTCTTAAGGCCTAGAAAGATTGATGGTAGCCTGAAGATGCTTAGTGTAAGAGCCAGGAAGAGAAACTCTATATGACGGCTGCTCAAGAAGAAATAAGCAGAAGACAGTGGGAAGCAAAAGTCTTGCCTGCGGCACCCTGATCTCATAAAATAAAGAGCATGTTAATGTTTGTGTTGAAATCAGTTAGTGTGACACATGATAAAATAAATGGAAAGGCTCATTTTTAAGGTATTGAGAGCCACTAGTGGGGCATAATATTGGAACTCCCAATGTAAGGGAGTGTCACCTTTTATTTCAATTAGGAAGTAATAAAAGGAGAATGATTAAAAAATAGATTAGTTCTAGACACAACTTGGTTTTAGAAGAATCACAGAAAAATATGATAAGAAACTTTGAGCTGCATCAAGTATCCCTCTAATATAAATAATATATTCATAGTAACATTGAAAACAGGATATACAGGAGGAAACTTAAGATGGATAACTCATGTAGGATTGCCCTTAACCTGAGGAAGGAGTCCATATGATTTCAGAACTTATGTGTATGTTACCAATATGTTACCCATTATTAATCAGCTGTTTCATATGCTTTTTATTTTCTTATTGGCTAAACTGTGTGTATAGGTGTGTTTTTTTTCTTTTTAGTAGAAAACTAATCCTCTAAATGCCAAATTATATCATGAGTGCTATACAAATACCTACTTGATTAGTGCATAATTACCAATTTTTTTTTTGGTACTGGGGATTGAACCCAGGGGTAATTTCATGCTGAGCTACACCCACAGACCTTTTATTTTATCTTATTTTATTATTTTGAGACAGGGTCTCACTATGGGGCTTAGGGCCTTACTAAATTGCTGAGGCTGGCCTTGAACTTGTGATCCCCTGCCTCAGCCTCCTGAGCTACTGGGATTACAGGTATGTACCACCACACCCAACTCCTTATATACCAGTTTTTACAAGAGAATTGAATAATGGGTATTCTGGCACTTAATTTGAACAAAGAAGAAGAAATATGTTCAGAAGAAAGATAATCAGAACCTTAGCTAAAACAGTGATCATTTCAGTGAATTTAGACAACTAGCACTGATTTAGCTCTAAACATATTGTACAGACAAATGAATCATGAATAGATCCTATTCAAGTGAAAGAGATTGTAGACTATATTCCTATAATGGGGAAGAAATTCCTTAAGGAATTAAGGCTCATATAAATATTCATAGCTGGGCACATTGGCACACTTCTGTAATCCCAGTGGCTTGAGTCAGGGAAGCTGAGTCAGGATTGTGAGTTCAAAAACAGCCTCTGTAACAGCAAGGCACTAAGCAACTCAGTGATACCCTGTCTTTAAATAAAATAATAAAAAGGGCTGGGGATGTGGCATACACACACACACACACATATTCATAGATGAATAAAAATTAAAAGAATTTGTTATAAGCAAATAACTGAAGAAATTTGTCTAAACAGAAAGGAAATAAGAGAAAAATGCTCTGAAATTTATAATTCAGAAAGAACACTAGAATGGGTAACAATAAGGTTTGCTGTAATAGACTAGCATTCTCATTCATTTTTAAAAATTATATCTGATAGTCAAAATAAAAGTTATGGCATCACTTGATATGATATATAATATATATACAGTGAATAATTAACACAATTATATTTTCAAAATGAAGGGGTAAAGAGACATCAACAGCAGTAAGGTATCTGTACTTTGCTTGAATTGGTAAAAGAGTGATACCAGTAAAATGTGGCAAGTTATGTATACATGTTACATAGAGAATCACTAAGCAACCTAAGCAGAGCAGCACACTAAAAAAACACTAAAATAAACACAGAATCATCTCTCAAAATTCAGTTAAGCAAGGCAAGAATGTAGAAACAGCTTAAATTAACCAGAGAAACAAACAGAAAAAAGTTGCAGACTGTTTTAGTCAGCTTTTTGCTGCTGTGACCAAAAGACCTGACCAGAACAACTGTAAAAGAGGAAAAGTTTGCACAGGGTTCACAGTTTCAGAGCCTCAGTCCATATACAGTCAGCTCCATCATGTTAGAAGAGTATGGCAGAGGGAAGCAGCTCACATGATGATAAGAAAGCAGAGAAAGGGAAGCTCCATTCACCAAATACAAAATATATATCTTATAACCATGTCCTCAATGAACCACTTCCTCTAGCCACACCCCATCTGTCTCCAATCACAACCTACCTGCCTCCAGTTACCACTTAGTTAATCCCATCAGAAATCAAGTCTCTGATTAGATTAAGGCTATAACCCAATAATTTCTCCTCCAAACCTTGCATTGTCTCACAGGTGATCTTTTGGGGGATACTCACATCCAAACTATAACACAAACTTAAGCTATAACATAAGAATACTGATTTTAAATGGTCTATAAAAAATAATTATAGCTATTAGTATAGTAGATAATTAAAATGATTAATTATGATAATTAATTTAGATGAAGTTAAAAATGACTTCATCTAAATATTATAGGCATGCACCATATTTAGATGGTGTCATCTAAATATTCTCTTGGGTTAGTTGAAGTAAAATGATAGAATAATATATGCTTGCAAATTGAAATTAACAGAAAACTGGAGTGACTAAATTAATATCAGACAAAATGGACTTTGAAACAAAAAAATTACCAGTGACAGATAATAATATGTTCATATTCCAAGAAGAAATACCAACCTTATTTATGTATATACTAAACAAAACAGATGCTAAATGTGTAAAGTAAAAGCTGATAGATTTAGAAGGAGTAATATCCACAATTATAGTTGGAGATATCCACAATCTCTTTCTACAACTGATAACTAGACAGAAAATCATCAGGAATACAGAAGAACTTAACAACATTATTAACCAACAGGATCTATTTGATAATTACCAAATATTCAACAGCTACAGATTACATAATCCTTTTAAGTGCCCATGGAATATATATTTCAAGATAAACTCTCCTGAGCCATAAAGAAAACATTGAACAAAATTTTAAAAGTTGAAATCATACATGAGGTATTTCTCTGATAATGGAGGAAGGATGGATTGTATAGAGGAAAATGAGGGGTGGAGCAGGGGTGGGGGGGGAAATGATAGAATGAGATAAACATCATTACTCCATGTACATGTATGATTATGCAAATGATGCAACTCTAATTCGTGTACAACCAGAGAAACGATAGTTGTACCCCATTTGTGTACAATGAATAAAAAAAAAACAGTCAAGCAAAGTATCAACAAGAGAAACCTAACAGGAAATTCCCCAAACATTTTGAAACTAGCAAGGGACTTTTAAATAATGCATGGTTTGAATCTGTTATCTCTAGCTAAAATTTAAAGATACATCAAACTAGCGGGGTTCAGCTAAAGCTGCGTTGAAGGGAAATTTATGATACTAAACATATATATTAGAAAAAAAAGTCTCAAATTAAAATATAAACTCCTACATCAAAAAATTAGCAGGCTGGGGATATAGCTCAGTTGGTAGAGTGCCTGCCTCGCAAGCACAAGGCCCTGGGTTCAATCCCCAGCACCGCAAAAAAAAAAAAAAAAAAAAAAAATTAGCAACCATACACTCAAAGCAAGCAGAAGGAAATATGAAAATAAGAGCAGAAAACAATACAGATTAAGGTTAAACTGATGAAACAAAAAAAAATAAAAACTGAGTAATTACTAATGCTGATAAATCTCTAACAAGGCTAACAAAGAATTAAAAAAAAACACAAATTTACCAACAGCAGGTGTAAACATCTAGATCCTGAAAACAATAGGATGATAAGGGAATCCTATGAAAATTCTCCACATATTGACAAGAAGAAAGTGTGATGAATCACTATACTTGATTTGAAGACTTAAGATATAGTGACGTTAATTAAGACTGTGTTGAGGTTGGGAATATTACTCAGTGGTAGAGCACTTATCTAGCATGCTTGAGGCCCTAATTTTGAACAACAGAACAAAATGCTTGTGTGGTATTTGTCCATAGATAGAATGAATAATTTTTTAAATACAGAAGACCAGTAGAGTATAGGAAGGAGAATGGAGAGGGGGAAGAGGGAAGGGGAAGTACTGAGGATTGAAGTGGAGTGAATTATATTCCATGTTTGTATGAATATGTCAAAATGAACCCCAATAGTATGTATAATTATAATACACTAAAAAAAATGCACACAAGTTCAAACAACTGGTTTTGGGGATATATGCAAAAGAATTTCAACAGGATAAGGATAGTTTCTTCAACAAATGGTGCTAGAACAATGGATATCCATATGCTAGTGGTAGGGAACACCTTGCCATATATTAAACAATTACCTCAAAATAAATCACATATTTAAATGTAAAATACAAGGATCTAAAACACTCAATAAAATATAGGAGAAAAAACTTTGTGTTCTAAAACTTACTGAAGAATTCTTAGTCATGTCACTGAAAGCTTGATTCATAAAGATTTTAGTGATAAATTGAACTTTATCAGAATAAAACCAAATCAATTCCATGAGGATATTATTATGCAGAAGAAACTATTATAGACATGGAGAAATAGGTGCAGAGTTGGGAATGCATCTCATTGTTACAGCACTTGCCTTATATGTGTGAGTCCCTGGGTTTAGTCTCCAGCACCACAAAAAATAAATGAGCAAATCACACATATGATAAAGGACTCATAACTGGAATATATGAGAAACTTACAAAAATTGACAAGAAAAACAATCCACTTAAAATGGGTAAAAGATGTGAAGAAATGTTTCAGTAAAATGGATATAAACATGGTAAATAAACATGTGAAAAGATGTTCAGCATCACTATCAGGGAAATGCATATTAAGACCTCAAGAAAATATCACTACACACACATCCAAAGAGCAAAATACATTTAAGGGGAAAATAATAGTGACAGTGCCAAAAGCTGGCAGGGAATTCAGAGAAATTAGATCTTTCAAAGATTTCTAGAGGGCAAGTAAAATGCTTCAGACTCTTTGGAAAACATTTGACATTTTTCCAAAAAAATTAAATATTCAAATGTCATATGACCCAGCAGTTCCACTCTTGAGAGTTTATCCCAGAGAAACAAAAATGTGCCCATACAAAACAAAGTACATGTTTTTCCATACCAGCTTTAGTTCTAATAGCCAAAAACTAAAATCAACCAAAATGTGCTATAGCAGGTAAATGGTTAAATAAAAGGTATTACCATATTTGCAATACTACTCATCAAGAAAAAGAAAGTGTTAATAAATACAACGTGGTTGGATCTAGGGCATTATGCTTAAAGAAAAAAAAGCCAATCCTGTCACATACTCATTTATTTCATTTATAAAACATCCTGGGAATGTCAAAATTTTGAACACTTTAATAGTTGCCAGGGTGTGGAGAAAGTGGGGAGAGGGGAGTATGTGTGGCTACTCCCTCTCTAAACGGATAGTGACTAGGTGATTTTTGTAATAATGGAAAAGTTTTACATTTTGATTGTAGTGGTAGTTCACAAATCTGATCATAGAATAAAATGATGGATAAATATGCATATACATTATGCTAATGTTCATTTCCTGAATTTGATACTGTACTGTATTTAGTTTAAAGATAATTGTTAGGGGAAATGGACTAACAGGTATACAGAACCTCTCTGAGTTCTCTTTAAGACTTGTAGTGAAGCCAGTCATGGTGGTGATTACCTCGAATACTAGTAATTCCAGAGACTGAAGCAAAAGGATTACAAATTTGAAGCTGACCTCTGCAATTTAGCAAGACCCGGTCTCAAAAACATGAACAGAGAGCTTACAGAATGGGAGAAAATCTTTATTTTTTAATATTTTTTAGTTGTAGATGGACACAATACTTTTATTTTATCTATTTATTTTTTAATGTAGTACTGAGGATCAAACCCAGTGTCTCACACATGCTAGGCAAGTGCTCTACCATTAAGCCACAACCACAGTCCGAGAATGGGAGAAAATCTTTACTTCACATACATCTGAGAGAGCACTAATCTCCATGACATATAAAGAACTCAAAAAAAACTTAACAGAAAAACCCACAAATAACCTAATCAATAAATGGACTAAGGAACTGAACAGACACACCACAGATATATAGTTGATCAACAAATATATGAAAAAATGTTCAACATCCCTAGCAAATAGAGAAATGCAAATCAAAACTAAGATTTCATCTAACTCTAGTCAGAATAAATGTTGGCGAAGATGTGGGGAAGAAGGTACGCTCATACATTGCTGGTGGGACTTCAAATTGGTGTAACCACCCTTGAAAGCAGTATGGAGATTCCTTAGGAAACTTGGAATGGAGCCACCATTTGACCCAGCAATTCAACTCCTAGGTTTATACCCAAAGGACTTAAAATCAGCATCCTACAGTGACACAACTACATCAGTGTTTGTAGCAGCTCAATTCACAATAGCTAAACTATGGTACCAACCTAGATGCCTTCAACAGATAAATGGATAAAGAAAATGTGGTACATATACACAATGGAATATTACTCAGTCTTGAAGAATGAAATTGGGGCATTTGCAGGTAAATGGATGGAACTGGAAAATATCATGCTAAGTGAAATAACCCAATCCCAAAAAACCAAAGGCCAAATGTTTTCTCTAATATGTGGCTGCTGATCCATAATATGTGGGGGGAGAATGGAGGAACTTTGGATTGGGCAGAGGGAAATGAGGGGAGGAGAGAGGATGTGGAAATGGGAAGGATGGTGGAATAAGATGAACATTATTACCCTATGTACATGTATGATTGCACAAATGGTGTGACTGCATTGTGTAGAGTCAGAGAAAAGAGAAGTTGTGCTCCATTTGTGTACAATGTATCAAAATGCATTCTACTGTCATGTATAACTAATTAGAACAAATTAGAAAAGCAATGGGAATACAAAAATAGTCTATATATTTTACAGTTTCTACCCCAAGAACTATGACCGTAGAAAAGATGAGACTCTAATTCCCAGATGGGTTGGATGTCTACTTACAAAGTTTTGACTAAATCAAAGGCGAGCCCTCTGTCACATGCTTCTCATAAAAGAGAGTCACACCAGCCCTAGGATCCAGGACCACTGGGACTATTGAAGAGTTCTACTTTCAAACAAAAGGCAAGACTAATAAAGAAACTACCTGAGTATTAAGATCATTGCCTTTTGTAGGAAATAAAGGGAACTTTCAATCTCTTGAGCAGACCCAATCTTTTGTTTGTTCTTCAACAAATTCCATTTCATTATGTTCGAGAAAATTAAAATACAAACCAACTAATGTAGGAGAACCATCTCTTAGATATAGCCGATGCAAAAAAAAAGCATGATTTTGTATAAATTCTTATTCTGTTTGAACATTAGGTCTTCTGAAATTACAATGACATAATAAACTCACAAGTCATTACTGTATTCTATTCCGCACAGAGATTATTTTTAGTCTCATTGAATGAGAAGAAAAGTCTGAGACCATTTTTCAGTCCAATTGAGAAGTACTTTTTCATCCTGTCTGGCACTGGATTTCCAGTTTAAACAATTCACTTCTAGTGGCAGGGAGTTCATGGCCAATTGAAACTACTTTTTCTCCTCTTGGGCAGGAATAATGTTTATAAATGCTGCTCTTCATATTGAACTAAGATGGAAATCACTGTTAATTCTATTCAGTTGTAATAGTTATGCACTAATGGGCTTTATGGATCATATTTTAACTTCATTAAATTCAACCAATGTTCACATCTGATTATATCCATCATCTTTCCAAGTGTTTCTTATCTACCATATATATAAAGCAACTTTTTAGAATTGTTTTTGGAATTTGTGGGACTCCTGGCTGAAAGATGAATAATAAGTTAATACATTGTATCTGAAATAGTGTTCTGAAATTAAAATAATTAAAATATTTCACAAAAAAAAGCAATGGGAATGGCTGGGGCCATAGCTCAGTGGTAGAATGCCTCTGGATTTACTTCCTACTACCAAAAAACAAAATGAGTTCTAGTGATTCCAGTCACTTGGGAGGCTGAGTCACAAGGATCACAGGATGGAGGCCAACCTCAGAAACTTAGTGAGGCCCTAAGCAACTTGATGAGATCCTTTCTCAAAAAATAAAAGAACGGGACACACAGCTCTATGGTAAAGCCCTCCTGGGTTTAATCACCAGTACCAAAAAAAAAGTCTAGTGAATATTTAATTATTTCAATGATAAAAGTGTATAATTATTTTTAAATATTTCAGAATTATATTTGCTAACATTTTTTAAAATGTTAAATCTTTTTAAATCTTTTCACCTATAATCTTGAGAGATATTAGCCTGTAGATTTATTTTTTTCTCTTTTTTTCTTTTTCTTTCATTTTTCATTCTTTTTCCAGTTTGAGATATTAAGTTAATGTTGATCTGATTTAAAAAAATGGAGGAAATGCTCATTCCTCTTCCATTGTTTTGATAATAGAGCATAATATTTAGGTTCATATTTTAGATATGTTATAGAATTACCTAGTAAAGTCATCTGAGTTAGAAATTAGTTTTTCTGCAGTTTTAGTTAGCCTTAGACTTCTTTAATGTCCACAAAGTTGCTCATGTTGCCCTATTTTTTGTGGTTGAATTTTGGAAGCTTCTGGCTCTCAAGGAATCATTCTATTTTTCTTTTAAGTGGTGGAATCTGTAAGTGTAATATTGTTCATAATATTTAGTTATTATTCTTTTAAGGACTTTAAAACCATTGTGAGCACTCTTGTTTCATTCCTGTTGCTGATGATTTATCTCCACTTTTTAAATCTTTGTCTCTATCATGAAAGGTTTATCAATTTCATGGATTGTTTCAAAGACCCATTTGGAGCTAGGGTACCAGGAATCGAACTCAGGGGCACTTAACCACTGAGCCACATCCTCAGCCCTATTTTGTATTTTATTTGGAGATTGAAGTCTCACTTGATTGCTTATTAGCACCTCTCTTTTGCTGAGGTTGGCTTTGAACTCATGATCCTCCTGAATCAGCCTCCTGAGCCACTGGGATTACAGATGTGTGCCACCGTGCCCAGCTGAAGACCCATTTTTTGTTATATCAATTTTCTCTATGATTTGGGGGATATTAACATCATTCATTTCTCCCTTTCTCTTTATTTTTTTCCTTTTTCTTAATTTATGTTGCTTTCCTTTTTATAGCTTCTTTTAGAAAACAGAAAAGAAGTGGAGAGTGGGGGTACGGCTGTGACAGTAAAAGGCTAGCACAAGAGATTCTTGTGGTGGAACTATTTTGTATCATGACTCTTTATGTTAGTCATATGGAATGCATATGTCATAAAATTTCTTTGACAAATACACCTACATAAAAGTGAGTAGCATGCATTTAAAACTGAAAATCTGAATGAGAATGTTTCACTGTCAATTTCCTCTATGATATTGTTTTATAATTGTTTAACATGTTATCATTGGCATAAACTAAATGAAACCATAAAAATATTTTTGTATTATTTCTTTCAACTGCATGCAAACCTGTAATCATTCAAAATAGAGAGTTTTCAAGAAATGAAGGTGAAATAAAGATGGTTTTGATCATCCAAAAAGCTGAGATAACTTATCTCCAGTATTTCTATGGAATATGAACTCTAAAGAACATTCTGCAGGCTGAAAAAGTTTCTGGATGGAAAACAAACATGAGAGAATAAATGAACTCTAAAAATGGCAAAAATAAAATTAAATATGGAAAACGAATGTTTAAAGCAATAATAGCTATGATTTGTGGAATATCTACCATATAAGGAAGTGAAATAATTAACAACAGCAAAAAGATAGAGAATTAATGGAAAATCAGAGGAGAAAATAACAAGATTATAAACTATCACACATTTTGGCTAAAAGACAAAAAGTATTGGGGTAAATAGCCCAAAGTTGTTTAGAATAAATTTGTTTCAATTATAAGGAGAAAGATAGGTTGCAAGATGCATGCAAACTAATCAAAAGAATATTGATGTGACTATATTAATATTAGCAAAGGGAGACTTTCAGCCATAAATATTAAAAGAGACAAAGCCATTTAATGATGAAATGGATGTAATTAACACAAATATATAGAAACATGTAATTTGGATATACCTAATATACTTTCAAAATGAGTAAAACAAAATTAACAACTAAATGGGTACCTGAACCAATCAACATTTGTATTGGATAATTTAATAGAGGGTGTATAGGGAAATGTTCATATAAAAACTGGAAAAAAAGTAATTACATCCGATCTTCCATTGCAGTCAGTGTACTTAAAGTGTGGAAAGTCATCTAGAATGCTAGATATACTTAATATGTTTATATTTCCAGCTTCCTTTAGCTACATTCCCATCTAGTTTGATTCTTCAACCTACTCTAACTTGTGTCCTATATTTACCATGCACTTGAAGTTCTTCACATTCAGCTCACTGTGTCCTCATGTTTTTAAAACTGTACTTCTTAGTCATCTTCTCACTGCATTTCCCAACCACATTGACACAGTTGAAAATTTCCTCTTTTGTTAAACTCCGTCAACTTCCATAATGCCACATTGTATTTACTCTCTGTCTTGCTCTCTGGACATCAGTTCCCACTATCCTGATAGCTTCTTTCTTTTCCATCCAACCATTAATTGTTACAGTTCCTCAGGGTGACTTCCTAGGCTCTTGTCTCATCTCATGGCTTACTCTATTTCTAGGCGATTTTCCTCAAATGTATGACTTCATTTCCTGTCACATTCAAATTTGAGATGTTTATATCCTCTGAAATCTACTCTAATATCTAACTGTGTTATCCCGGAAGTCTTAGCTTGAATAGGTCCCAGGAATTTCACACTTGACAGAAACAAAACTCAGGTCATCATCCTCTTTCCAACCTGAATTTTCCAGAAAATTTACCACCACTACTCACTAGTTCAAGTTGAAAATGTGGTAGTAAATATTTCTCCTTCATATCCCTGAACCTTACTTACCTTATAATTAGTATCAATTCTCCCTATTAAATCTCATTAATCATACAACTGCTTTCTATCATTTTTATAATAATCTAGTCAAATTATAGTTTTTGATATACTGAAATTGGTCTTAACAGACCTTTATATGTGGAGAAACTTCCTCTGTCCTGTTTCAATCCATTTCCAGTTCATTCAGGTTTATATATTTGTAAAAATATCTGATCATGTAATTAATACTGAATAGCATTCAATTTCTTTCTAATGTATTTGCAGTAAAATCCAGGATCTTCATCATGGCTGACAATTAAGTCTCACATAATCTACACCCTGGAGACTCCCATCTTACTCATCATGTTTCCTTCCCCATCATCCACAATTCCCCAGTCATGGAAATTTTTTCTCAATTTTTTAATGATTTCCTGATTTATTATCTTGACCAGTGTTCCTTGACCCATGCAATTAATGCAATTATCACTTATGATTCATTTCTGCCTTTCAGAATGCTTGTGATAAGTTTCATCACATATTCATGTGCTTTTAAAAATTCTATCTTGATGCCTTCAGTTTTCATCACACTTTTATTTATACAATTATCTGTCTCTTCCTAAAATAATAAATGTTTGAATAAATGAATAGACAGTTCATAATGTCATATATGAGTTGTTATTACATTGTAATAGCCAGTGTGATGAAAAATCGTTGTGGCTGTAGACCTAATAAACTTAGCATATTAAGTTCTCTTTGTAGTGTTTTCTTTAAAAAAATGAACTTTTAGAAGCAACTATTTTTATAATAACTTTTATTTACAAAATATGTATTCCCATATATTGAAGAAAAGGTTATTTAAGAATCTAGACAAATTTCTAAAGGCACCTGTTAGCAATCAAATAATTGTACTGATACTAGACAGTAATTACTTTGTCCATTAAATCATTTAACATAGCTACATGTATATATACACATACACATACATAACAACTCCATGCCAGTTTTTTTTCTTATAATGTACCATAGATACGGTGGTAAGCAAGGCATACAAAGGAACTCCTATTGTGGAGATTGTAGTCTATTGAAAGGAGAAATCATTCGGTCAACCAATCAATAATTTGCTACCAGGTGATGACAAGTGCTGTAAAGAAAAGTGAAGCAGGACAAAGACACAGAAAATGATCAAGGTCAAGGAAGTGTTAGTTTAAAGATAAGTACAGAAAGGGCTTTCTAAAGCAGTGACATTTGCACAGAGACCAGGATGAGAGGAGTGAGCTTTGCAATAACTGTGGAAGGATGTTCTTGGTAAGAAGGAACAACTAATGAAAATGTCCCAATGGGAATAAAGTTGGCATGTTTTAAGAGAAATAAAGCCTGTCATTGTGATTGAAGTAAGGAAAGGCATATAGGACCTGTAGTATGGGGAAACAGGGGAAAAGAATTACGAGGATTCATAAAACATGGGGTTTTACAGGGTATAGTAAGGACTTTAAGAAGAGCTTTGAGATAGTCACATGATCTGATTTTTGTGTGTGTTATAAACATTCTTTTGCTAATTTAGACTGGGGAGTGGGGTACAGTATTAGAAGCATATGGCAAAACAAAGATTTTCCATTTTCCTTGATTCAACTGCAATTTTATATTGGTATGAATTTTTACATTTAGTGATTTAGCTTTTTTATCTCCTTGGCACATTTAACATGCATGTGAAAAAAATTTCACTTGGAAATGGCATTTTACTGTTTTTAGTCTTACTGTCACATGGACTCAATTGGATTTTCTTCAGTCATCTTCTTCCTCTACAAATACTCATTGAGTTTGATATTGCATTTTTTTGCTGTGAAATGAAAATAATCTATAAAATCAATTCCTTGAATATTTAATCATTTCTTAACACAGAAATCCTTATTCCAAGGTTTTCTGTAGGATAGAATTATATAGCAATAAGCTAGTATTGATCAGTGCTTTAGATTTTATACAGGTGCTCAATCTGTAACCAGCCTAATAGTTTGTTAACTTTACTAGCTTAGATGTTCACAATAAAGAAAATTATATATGTTGAATAGATAAAATTTTACTGTGTTATGGACAATGATTACTTGCCACATTGTTCAGTGATGGAATGAAGAGCTATAAATAGTAGATAGTAGGGAAATTATTTTCTTGCTATGTTCAGAGTTATGTGCAAATTAGATAATCATTTAGAGTGTATATTCTTTATATAAAGTTCAGTAGGCTAACTTTTAAGGAAGTGATAGAATGTTATATTTTAACTCAATATGAATGTCTTAAAATACAGTCAAAGAAAATTTCAGTGTTATCAAGGCATAACTGACCTACAATAAACTGTACACATTAAAAATTTACAACTTGATTCATCTTGATATGTGTGTGTATTTCCATGAAACCATCAGAACCAAGGTAGTGAATATATTCATCATCCAGGAAGTTTTCTTGTGTCTTTATTTTAACCACTTCTCCCTGAATCTCACTCCACTTTTCCTAACCTTCTTATCTCCAATACAGATTCATTTGCTTATTCTAGAATTTTGTATCAGTAAAATCATACATTATGTACTCTTCTCTTTGGACTTCTTACTATTAGCATAATTCCTTTGTGATTTCTTCATATGGATGGAGATATATATATATGTATATATATGTTATAAGGCAATAAACTAGTATTGATCAGTACTTTACATATATATAAAATTCAGTCCCTTTCATGGCAAAGTATCATTTTATTATGTAAATATGTCATGATTATTCATTCAGATAATGATAAATATGAATTGTTTCCAGTTTGGAGCTACTGCAAATATAGGTACTATCAATATTTTAGTACAAGCTTTGTTGGTGGCCATATACTTTTCTTTACTTTTGTTTGGATAAATAGGAACGCAAGTTTCAATTTCTTTCAGAGTTGAAAGCATGGCTGTTTGAGTATGTACATGTGTAACTTTTTAAGATACTGCCAAACTGTTTGTCAGAGTGGTTTTACCATTTTATTTTTCCATCAGTACTGTATGAGTGTTTCAGTTCTAAAACTGTTTGTTAATCTTTTTATCTTTTCACAATTTTATTTGCCATAATCATTTAGTAATTAGATTTGTCATAAAGTTAATAGTTAGTAAAAGTTTAATAGATGTCAGTTATTGGAATAAGTATTTTATAATCATTCTCTTATTGTATTCGAACAGCAAGAATACAGAAGAGTAAAAGAGTAAACCAAGGTTAAGTAACTTGTCTTGGAGCAGATCAATTATAATTTACTTGAAATTTGAACCCAGATAGTGTAACTATGGTCACAGGGCTATTAAAAAATATATTATATTCTCCCATTCTCTAAGATGTGGTTTCTAACATGGACCTCTTTGACACCTGGTGAAGCTTAAGGCCCTAACACTATAGAGACTTTCACATTTGGTGAAGATTATCTGTATTTAATTAAGTATGCAAAATAAAACATTTAGGATTACAAAAGAAGCCAATTATATTGAAAAGCAGTTTTCTGAATATTTAAAACTTATGCTATAATAATAATATGTTCTTTATCAACACACTAAATAGTAAGATAAAGTGGTGATCTTAGTCACAACCATAATGTCAAAGTAGAAATGAAGGTAAAAATATTTTAAATAAAAAGATCTATAAAATGGCATGAAATATTTGTTATTTTCATTATCAACAAAATCACATGTACTTCTAAACTACTGTGGTTTATAGCCTACAAATGTAAGTGAAAATAACACTAAATATTAGTTAGACATTAATTAAAATAAAATTTCTCTTATCCCAGTTAACAGACATTTGAATTCTATCCATAGATATTTCAACCTGAGTTTAGAGCTCTTGCTCTAGCCCATAAGCTCCATGAAAATAGGATTTGTCTATTTTGATCACAAGTGCTTAGTATAGTACGTGGCATAAAGCAAGTTCTACAGGACGAGTGAATTAATAGGATACAGTTTTTCAAGTACTATACAGGGCATTAGTATATTTTAATGGACAAGACAATAAGTCCAGTCTCAAGAACTAAAAGTACACAGAAATACAAAGTTAAAATCATATAGTTGTGGAATCCTTGCCAGTTTTCACATTTGCAAAAGGAATATAATAATAGATCCTCCTTATAGATTTAGTCTGAGGTTAGAATGAGATCTACATACTTTTTAATGGTGGGTGGATAGAAGGATAGACACAAGCACATAAACACATATATACATAGATGTAGATGTATGTAGCATGTGCAATTCTTTGTGTTGTATATGTGTGTACAATCTTAAAACAGTATCTTTCACCCTGTGATGTGTAAGTAGTTGTCATTTTTACAAAGATAAGAGAAGCACAATGTGCTATGAAATTGCATAGCAGGAGAATATTATTTCATCCAGGGGGAAAAAATGACTCACCCTGCAAATCGTGTTCCTCAAGTTTTGATGGAAAGTTGGCAATCAAAGTGAGGGAAAACTACAGGGCAGAAGGTAGTGGAATGATATGCTCAAAGTGCTGAAAGGAAAATAAAGAACTGGCCAATTAAGAATGCTATGTCCAATAATCATGTCCATTAAAAATGAAGGAAGATAAAGAATTTCATGGACAAAATTTTAGGGAGTTCCTCACCAGTATACCTGTATTAGAAGAAATATTAAAAAGAGTTCTTCATATTAAAATGAAAGACAACAAAACAGTAAGATTAGGATATAAGAAAATGTGAAAGTTATTGGTAAAGGCAAACAATGTCACAAACAGAATACTGTATTATTACAATAGTGATATGCAAATTGTTTGCAATTACAGTATAAAATTAAAAGACAAAATTTTAAAATTGCTGAATTACATTAACAGATAAACAGACTTAAATTATGATATGAGTAATATACAGTATTAGTGGCCTTTTAAGGGATTCAAGAAAGGTAGAAATTCAGAGTTCATATATGGTAAGAAATGTATCAACTTAAAAAAAAGTGATTGTAACAATGTGATATGTAAACCTTATAAAACCCACAAGGAAATACCTATATAAGTTACATAAAATAAAAAAATCAAAGCCTATCAGTATAAAACAACAAAACAACATAATATGGAATATGAACAATATATGAAATGAGGGACCAAAATAATAAAAGACAAACAAAAACAATTAACAAATTGAAATAATAAAGCCTTCACAATCAAATATTTTAAATGTATTAAGCTTCCAGTTCAAAAATATATAGTGGCTAATCAATTTTAAAACAATCCAAATACATGATGTCTATAAGAATCTCACTTAAGATTCAATGACACACATTGTAAGTGAAGGAAGAGAGATTCCATGCAAATATTAACAAACAAAAAAGACTGGTCTTACTACAAATAGACATTAAATCAACTATAGAGAATATATTATGATCAAAGGCTCAATTAATGAGGAATATATAATAATTATATGCATATATATGCACCTAACATAAGAGCATCTAAGCATGTAAATATTCACAGATCTCAAAGGAAATTAGACAGCAATATGATAATAGGTGACTTCACTGTCCCCTTTCTCACTTTGGAAGAGTATCCAGGTGGAGAATTAATAAAGAAACAGTACATTTGAACAACACTGCAGAGCAAATGGAACTGACAGACCTACAGAATATTTAATTGAACAGTAGTTTAATCCAACTACATATTCTTCTAAACCACATGCAGAACATTCTGCAGAATAGATCACAAGATAGGCAAAAAATCAAATCTTCAAACATTTAAGAACATAAATATCACAACAAGTGTCTTTTCTGACCACAATATTATGAAATTAGCAATTAATAAAAACAATAAAAATTGAATAGTACAAGCAAATGAGCAAAAAAATCTTGAGCAATCATTGAATCAAAGAGGAATTTAAAAGCAAATTTTAAAATATTTGGGACTAACGAATGAAAATACAACATACCAAAACTTATGAGATTCAAAAAAGCAATACTGAGAAGAAAGTTTATAGTCATAAACACCTACAATAAAATGAAGAAACATCTCAAACAAATTTACACCTCAGGACTCTGGAAGAGGAAAAAATAACTTTTAAAATTAGTATAACTATGGAAATAATAAGGATTGGAGTAGAAGTAAACACAATAGAAAACAGTAGAAATAACAGAACTATGACTTGGTTTTCTGAAAAGTCAAACATCAACAAATTCTTAGCTGTACTAGAGAAAAGAAAAAGACAAGACTAAAATAGAACAAGAAATGAAAGAAGAGATGTTAAAACAGATGCCTCAGAAATAGAAAAGAATCATAAGGGACTGTTGTGGACAACTACATAATATGCCAAATAATAGAATAAGCTAGAAATTAATAAATTACTGGAGGTGTACAACTTACCAAGACAAAATCAAAAAGAAATAGAAAGCCTGAACAGACCTATGACAAAAAAATTAAAGCAGTAATCAAAAACCTCTAGACAATCCATCCTTGCTCCATGGATTTTATAGAGGATAATGAGGGGTGGGGAGCAGGCGGGGAAGGAAAGATAGTAGAACGAGACAAACATCATTACCCCATGTATATGTGTAAATATGCAAATTGTATGATTCTACTTTATCTACAACCAGAAAAATGATAGTTGTACTCCATTTGTATACAATGAACCAAAATAAAAAAAATTAAAAATAAATAAATACCTCTAAACAAAAGCCCAGGAGCCAATCGCTTAACAGGTGAATTTTACCAAACATTCAAAGAATTAAATGCCAATCCTTTCTAAATTCTTCCCAAAAATACGCAAGGGAACACTTCCAAACTCATTTTTTGAGGCCAGAGTCACCTTGATATCAAAATCAAAGATACCACAAGGAAAGAAAGCTACAAGTGAATATAGCTGATGAGTATAGGTGCAAAAGTCCTAAATAAAATACTAGTTCAACAAAATACTAAATTCAGTAGCTCATCAAAAAGATTGTACATTATAACCAAGTAGGATTTATCCCTGGGATGCAAGATTGGTCCAGCATATGCAAATCAATAATGGGACCCGCAACATTAGCAGAATGAAAGATAAACATGTGATAAATCATAAAGATGCAAAAACAGCATTTGACAAGCTTCAACATCCATTCCTGATTTTAAAAAATCTTGACAAAATAGAAGTTTACCTTCACATAGTATAGACTACTTATTCTTGTAAGGTCTGGTCCAAAATAAAGATTCCCATTTTTCACTCTTCATGTCCATGTTCAACTGCATGTCCTAGTCAGAGCTGTTAGGCAAAAGAATGAAATAAAAGGTATCCAAACTGGAAAGGAATAAGTAGAATTATCTCCATTTGCTGACAACATGATCCTATATGTAAATGTACATAAAACTTACATAAAATAATTGTTCAAACTTATAAACAAATTTAGTAAAATCACAAGTAATAAAATCAACACAAAACCAGTAGCTTTTCTTTATACAAAAAAATGTTCAGAAAAGAACACTTAAAAAATTCTGTTTAAAATAGTATCAAAAATTGAAAATAAACATAATTAAGAAGGTCAAATATCTATACATTGAAAACTACAGAACATTAATGAAAGAAATGGAAAAAGTTTCAAATGATATATGTAATATATTATATTAGATACATGTTGGTAAGTATGAGGAGAAAACAGAAACCTTGTTTACCATTGATATGAATATAAATAGGCACTAGAGCCAGTATGGAAAACATTATGAAGGGTTCTTAAATAATTCTAAATACAATAATCCTAGGATCCAGCAAGCCCTCTTCTAGGTATATATCCAAAGGAAATGAAATCAGATCTCAATAAGATATTGATTTTCTCTCATGTTCATTTTAGCATTATTTATAATAGCCAAGATAAGGAAAAATCTAAGTGTATGTTGATAAATGAATCAATAAAAATCACGATTTCTTTGTGTATGTGTGTGTATAATGAAGTAATCGAGACACAGAAAAGAAAATACTACTTGATTTCTCACGTGTAAAGTAAAATAGTCACATATAGTCATATTCACAGAAACAGGGAGTAGAATGGTGCTAACTGCTGCAGGGATAGAACGGGGACAAAGGAAACAGAGTTGTATTCATGTGGGTGGATAAATTCTAGAGATCTAATGTGCAGGATAAGAACTAAAGTTAATACTGTGTTTTGTGTTTGAAATTTGCGGATGGAGTAGATCTTAAGCATTCTAAGCAAATACAAATATAGGGTAAATATATGATGGGTTAAATATATTAATCATCCTGCATTTTGGAATCATGGAACTATGTGTGTATCAAGGGTCGTGTTGTACATCTTAAATATATACAATTTATGAAAATCAAAAGGTGGTGGCAAGCTAGGGATTGGTGAAACAAAGTATTTAATATCTCAGAGACAGGAAAGTATACAGTATTTTTGAACAACAAAACATTTATTGGTACTAAAATTCGTGATGAAAAAGGAAATATCATGACAGACACTATTGAAATACAAAACATAATTAGAAGCTCTTCTGAAAATCTGTACTCCAACAAAATAGAAAATTACAAAGACATAGACAGGTTTATAGAAGCATTCGATCCACCCAAACTGAATCAGGAGGACATACACAATTTAAACAGATGAATGTGAAGCAATGAAATAGAAGAAGCCATCAAAAGCCTACCACCCAAGAAAAGCCCAGGACCAGATGGATTCTCAGTCAAGTTCTAGAGACCTTTCAAGAAGAATTCATTCCAATACACCTCAAAGTATTCCATGAAATAGAAAAGGAGGGAACCCTTCCAAACACATTCTATGAAGCTAGTATCACCCAGATACCAACATCAGACAAAGACACATCGAGGAAAGAAAACTTCTGACCAATATCCCTGATGAACATAGATGCAAAAATTCTTAACAAAATTCTGGCAAATTGTATACAAATGCGTATTAAAAAGATAGTGCACCAAAATCAAGTGGGTTTCATCTCAGGGTTGCAAGGTTGGTTCAACATCCAGAAATCAATAAATGTAATTCACCACATCAATAGACTTGAAGTTAACAATCATAAAATTATTTCAATAGATGCAGAAAAAGCATTTGACAAAATACAGTACCCCTTCATGCTCAAAACACTAGAAAAAATAGGGATAGTAGGAACGTTCCTTAAAGTTGTAAAGGCTATTTATGCTAAGCCCACAGCTAACACCATTCTAAATGGAGAAAAACTGAAAGCATTCCCCCTGAAAACTGGAAAAAGACAGAGATGCCCTCTTTCACCACTTCTATTCAACATCATTCTTGAAACGCTAGCCAGACCAAACAGACCAAAGAAATTAAAGGGATATGAATAGGAAAAGAAGAACTCAAACTATCCCTATTTGCCAACTACATGATTGTATATTTACAGGATCAAAAAAATTCCAACAGAAAATGTCTAGAACTCATAAATAAATTCAGCAAAGTAGCATGATATAAAATCCACACTCATAAATCTAATGCATTTCTATTCATACTGATGAATCCTCTGAAAGAGAAATTGGAAAAACTACCACATTCACAGTAGATTCAAAGAAAATAAAATACTTGGGAATTGACCTTAAAAAAAGAGGTGAAAGACCTCTACAATGAAAACTACAGAACACTAAAGAAACTAAAACCTTAGAAAATGGAAAGATCTCCTGTGCACTTGGATAGGCAGAATTAATATTGTTAAAGTGGTCATACTACCAAAGCACTACACAAATTCAATGCAACTCCAATTAAAATCCCAATGAAGTACCTCACAGAAATAGAGAAAGCAATCATGAAATTCATTTGGAAGAATAAGAGACCCAGAATAGCCAAAGCAATCCTTAGCAGGAAGAGCGAAGAAGGTATCACAATTCCAGACCTTAAACTGTACTATAGAGCAATAATAGTAACAAAAACGCCATGGTACTGGCACCAAAATAGACAGGTAGACCAATGATACAGAATAGAGGACACAGAAACAAATCCACATAAATACAGTTTTCTCATACTTGACAAAGGAGCCAAAAACATACAATGGAGAAAATATAACCTCTTCAACAAATGGTGCTGGGAAAACTGGAAATCCATATGCAGCAAATTGAAATTAAACCCCTCTCTCTCCCCCTACACAAAACTCGACTCAAAATGAATTAAGGATCTACGAATTAGACCAGAGACCCTGCACCTATTAGAAGAAAAATTAGGTCCAAATCTTTATCATATTGGCTTAGGATCAGACTTCCTTAACATGACCCCCAAAATACAAGAAATAAAGCAGGAATCAATTAATGGGATAGAGTCAAACTAAAAAGCTTTTTCTCAGCAAAGGAAACAATCAAAAATGTGAAGAGAGCCTACAGAGTGGGAGAAAATCTTTGCCACACACACTTCAGATAGAACACTCATCTCCAGAATTTATAAAGAACTCATATTTACACCAAGATTACAAATAACCTAGTCAATACACAGGCTATGGAAATGAGCAGACACTTCACAGAAGAAGATCTCCAAGAAATCAACAGACATATGAAAAAATATTCAACATCTCTAGTAATAAATGCAAATCAAAACTGCCCTATGATTTCATCTCACTCCAATTAGAATGACTATTATCAAGAATACAAGCAACAATAGGTGTTGGCAAGAATGTGGGGGAAAAGGTACACTCATACATTGCTGGTGGGATTGCAAATTGGTGCAGCCTCTCTGGAAAGCAGTATGGAGTTTTCTTAGAGAACTTGGAATGGAACCACCATTTGACCCAGCTATCCCACTCCATGGCTTATACCCAAAGAACTTAAGATCAGTATACTCCAGTGACACAGCTACATCAATGTTTGTAGCAGCTCAATTCACAATAACTAGATTGTGGAACCAACCTAGAAGCCCTTCAATAAATGAATGAATAAAGAAATGGAAGTATATATTCACAGTGGAATATTATTCAGCCATAAAGAATAAAATTATGGCATTTGCAGGTAAATGGATGGAGTTGGAGAAAATCATGCTAATTGAAGTAAGCCATCCCCCAAAACCAAAGGCCAAATGATTTCTCTGATAAGTGGATGATGATACATAATGGGTGGGGAGTGTAAGGGAAGAATGGAGAAAGGATGGATTGTGCAGAGGGAAAAGAGGGGTGAGGAGAGGGCAAGGGGAAGGAAAGATAATAGAATGAGACGAATATCTTTATCCTATGTACATGTATGATTATATAAAGTGTGACTCTACTTGGTGTACAACCAGAGAAATGAAAGTTGTACCCCATTTGTGTACAATGAATCAAAGAATAATTACAAATTAAGTTTAATTTAAAAGAATTATTGAAGCTGAAATAAAGTGTGAAGGGAAGGAGAGGCCAAAGTTAAAGTTGGAGAGGTAAGCAGAGACCAAGGGTAGAAAATCCCATGTAATATTTGTTTATGCCATTTGCAATCTCTAGGAAAGATATGCTAACCATGAAAGTGATTTTTATTGGTAAAATCATAGTACCTGATAAATTAGTATTTTCAGAATTCTTTTGTGAAATGTATATATTATTTTAAAGAAACTTAGGTGGTTCCAAATGGACTCCAATTGTATTTCTTATTTATTTAAATCATTTTTAAATGAAACATAATAAACTAAGTTACTAATTATTGTTTATGTTCTGATACATAGGAGATATTTGTTTGTAACTTAAAAGTTAAAATAGTGTTAGAATAGCTAAAATTTGTGTGCACATACAAATAAACAATCCTTAGAGAGAATAGTCTATTCTATTTCAGTCATTGGCATATCTCACATAAACTAAATGAAATATTCTTTATAGTTTCATGATGTAGCTACTTAACAAGCTGTTTGCTTTTTTGTGATGATGGAGGATAGCTCCCCTGCCAAATTTAACATCTGATAGATGGTTAAGATTTTGATCAATTCTCCCTGTAAATTATTTTCCCATAAAACATTTTAACTTTCCTGTGATATACCATAAATATTAGTTCTCCAAGTGAGAGCTATGCTTAGAAGTTTAAGATAATACTGATGGCAATTATAATTTCTTTTTTAACAATACTGATTCATTAACAGCATTTTAATAAATACAGTGCTCATTTTCCTGAAATAACACTTATTTATCTGGTAGACAAGTTGTGTAAGAGATTCAACTAATCCAGTTTCTTACTTTGTGAAGAGAACACTACTCAAATCAAAATAGCAAGTAAAAAGTCCACGCTTGAGAAAAACACATGGAGTACCAGAATTTAAATGTGTCCAATGGACAAAATTGAAAATTCCTCTTGTTTGAAAATTCTCATAAAATCACAAGAGACAAATTCCATTTGAGGAAATATGTGCTATATTTTATAATAAAACAGAGACGTGGAGCTGAGCACTCAGTGTCCTGATTTCAAAAGTGTAATCAGAAGAGAGAGTTTTGCCCTTAAAGAACTGGAAAAAAAATAAGTTAAAATCAGCCACAATTTTAGTGTTAATAATATGATGTGTGGCAAAGAACTCTACCCTTAGAATAGTTAAGAAAAAAAATCTAATCCAAAGGCTTTGCATCTGTACAGAGAAGCGAGTAGATACTGAAAGAGATTTGCAGATCCACTGTTTTTTAGGCAGGAAGAATGCTCGTTAAATGCAGAACGCTGCTCTGGCTCATGTGTTTGCTCCGAGGTGTAGGTTTTGTTCCACTGACGTATCAGATAGTCAGAGTGGTTACCACACCGACGTTGTAGCAGCTGCATAATAAATGACTGAGAGAATCATGTTAGGCATGCCCACCTAACCTAACTTGAATCATGCGAAAGGGGAGCTGTTGGAATTCAAATAGACTTTCTGGTTCCCAGCAGTCGGCAGTAATAGAATGCTTTCAGGAAGATGACAGAATCAGGAGAAAGATGCTGTTTTGCACTATCTTGATTTGTTACAGCAGCCAACTTATTGGCATGATGGAGTGACAGGAAAAACAGCTGGCATGGAAGGTAGGATTATTAAAGCTATTACATCATTATGAATACAATTAGAAGCTGACCATGACAAAGCATATGTTTGAACAAGCAGCTGTTGGTAGCTGGGGTTTGTTGCCGAGCTCTTCAAACTCTGCAAACAGTGTTGCTTTTACAGAATGGATTTTAAAATTACCTTGTGCTGCGTTAGATTTTTCTTGGGGGGGTGTGCTTGCCTCCAACCTCAGGGAAACACTTCTGGGATAGAAACCAGTGTTAGAAAATTTTAAAATAAAGTATTTCTCAAGAGTCTAGGTTTCTCCAGGTAGATGACAGGGATGGGGGGGAATCTATGGGGAAATCTACCCCAGCTCAGTTATATGCAATTTACTTGTAAGAACTGATTGATATATTGGAATATTGAGACACTGAGAGAAATGAGAATGTATACAATGTTTGGATAGGTTGAAAATTGTTACACTTGGTTTCTATTTTATAAGGAGTTTGGCTGTCAGTCATTTCTCCTCATCAAGTTCCAGCTTTTGACATTTATTCAGTCATTCTGCATTATATGAAGAAAATATATCAATATCTCCTGCAGGGTTTTTCAACAACTCTAGCATCTGTTTCAGCTATTGAACTGTATTCACGTTTTGCCAAGTTGATGTCGACCCAGCTGGTCTATCATTTCTCGCTTGATTACTGCTCTTAATTTCTCTGTATCAGCTAGTTTCAGATAGAGCTTTGAAAGCTGTTAATGGAAAATGATAGAAAATGATAAACTATTGAAAATTGGAACACTTTATTTATTTATTTGGAACCTTAATGAGTTTTGCTTTAATTCTTTCTTGCCTGCGTACAATTTTTAGAACCTTTTTTCTGTATTGCAATATTTCTTTCAATCAGTGGATTATACATATAAATACTATCAAACAAATGGGGCATGAGCATGGACTGAATTTGGCTCCAAAAATAAAGTTTTGTTGATAAGGAGAACAATTTAAGCTATTTGTACAAACTATGAATTGTTTCTATATACTATCTTCATACGCTGACATGGGGATCTGTCAGTGAGTGTATATTGGACTGAGCATACTGAAATAATTTTCATCACCACTAGGGTAACAAGAAAATAAAACATTCAAAGCTGTTTTTAACAAGTGACTGCTTAAAACAGATGTCAAATAATATAGAAATAGATTTTCCTAAGTATGAGGATCGTAATTATTAACTATATAATACAGAATCTTTTAGCTCTCTACCTCATGTCCCCAGTAGCCCCAATAGCTAAATTATACAAGTTAATAGACTATTATATATGAACATCTAATATGACCTTTCAGTATACACAGTGATGCTCATACATGCTATGCCTTTTCTGTAGCAATTGTATATATCCCAGTAAGTCTGGTTAAGGAACACTTCTGGCTGTTATGTAACTTTTTCCTCTGTTAGTTCATGTTTTTCAATTACGTATTCCTCTTAGAAAGAGTGAGTTAAAACATGTATTTAAATATCAGTGAACCTGTTAAAAATTGGTGGATGATTTATTCTGCTTATATCCATCCTAATTACTTACAAACATGTTTTCCAAAATCGTCAAGGTCTTGGATGAATACTTTTTAACCTTGAAGCATATATGACTATGGTTGAATATATCATTCATAATTCATGTGTACAGCAGGAAAGAAAATAGTTTTCTAGATGTGTAATTTTAGCAGCACAAATACTTTTAATAATTGGTCGGGGAATCTGATTATTTCCTTTTAATGCTTTTGAGTTCTGTACATGCTTTTATACAGTGTGTTGCAGTACTTGTTTAATCTTTGTGAAGCTCACGAACTGAAAGAATTTTGCATCCAAATCTTACAGGGTTAATTTTGGTTGGTTGACAAAAATCAGCTGAATCTAAACTATTGTTTAAAAAACAATCTTCTGTCAGTTTCTTTTCTCAACTTTTTGTAAACATTTTAAGTGACAATTCATGTCTGGGGAAAAAAAAAAAAACAACTCTTTTACATTGCTTCTTTAGTAGGACTCTTTTGTGAATTGTCTCCTGTGAGAAAAATGTGAGCTTCCTGCTAGCCCCACACTCCTGTTACCATAGTTACTTGCAGAAAAGGTTTTTCTTTCAATGAAGATAGTGTAATTTAAATCAGCCACTGGACTTCCCAAACCATGGTTTTTTTGTTTGTTAAGTTTGTAGTTTTGGCTTGTTTCGTTGGTGACTAGGAAGTGCTGTGTATTTGATTTCACTGATGAATGGAGAGGACAGACACTAGGTGGCACCAGCTGTTGATTATTAATGAAATTTTAAAGGTTTTGGGCCACACACCTGAAAAGCGGCCGTACCCTTTCTGATAAATTGCATTGTAAAAGTTGGAAATGTTTGATGACATGTCTAGCTCTGGAATATGATCATCGTGCAAAATGAGATCATGTGAAGTCTCTAAATCCCAATTACTTAATTCTGTGTTTTCTAAAGTGATTCAGAAAAAGAGGAGGATGAAGAAAAAATGCATTAAAAAACAGTGTATGAAAAAGAGGGGGGACAAAATGAAATGGACTATCAACATTTAAATATTTTTAAAATCAAGAATTGATGGCTTTTATAAATTTATATGGGTTTTCTCCAATTCTTTATGAATCCACATTGTTTTTTTCTAAGGTATTTATAGTATAAAAACTATTCTTTCTTTTAGGCAAAAATGTATTTGGTGTAATTATATTTTTAAAATGTCCTTTAGTTCCCTTTTGGTGGTAACCCTTCAGAATTAAATTCCCCGCATGTGACATAGTGACTGCCTTTCAGGTGTGTTGCTCTTCACCCAGAAAGATGAGCAGAGGAAGACACTATCAGTTAAGAAGAATACTTTGAAATATTTTCTCCTGAAAAGCTTGCTTCATCCTGTTATTCTTACATACTTATGTCATCCATCTTCTGAGAATGAAAAGTCAAATAAAAATAGACCACTTGAGCATGCTTATGTGTGCACACATGCAACACACACACACACACATACACACACACCACACACAAGCTCTCTGATCATTTTTTTTCAAAACTGTTTAAAAAGAGAACCACAACAATATTTTTAATTTTTCCTGGGATTAATTTTTAAAAGGTGAAAAAGATGGGGAAAAGTCCATAATTAGAATTGGGTAAGTAAATAACTGCTTGTGACTAGAAATACTTTTTTCAGAATAATAAGTGGTAGTGGCAGTTTTCCTTCACTGGGAGTAACTGTGGAATCCTGAGGAAGGTGGAATGATGTAGAAGGTAACAGAGGCCATTATCATCCAATATTCTATTATCTTGATCATAGTATGGACATTGTGAAGATATTTATGTTGCACATATGGTCAAGATGGAATAATGCTTGCTTTTTGATATAACAGTCTGATAAATAAATTAGCTTTCTATATTGCCCTGCTTTTGGTGTCAATTAATGAATCATTGTAAACCAGGAAGAAGGCCTCCCATGGGATATGGTGCAGTTCTAGAAAACTGAATTGAACCTAATCTCCATCTGAATTGAACCTAATCTCTCACAATGTGCCTTGTAATTCTGTCCTTGGCCCTGCTTGACCTGTGAAATATTAATTTTCAAAACTTGAGGGAAGATCCGAATAGCTATCTAGCTAGGAAGGAGAACAAATAAATTGTAAGAGTACTAATGAATTATGACTACCTGAAAACTGTGGTAAAGTCAAAATAATGAATTTCGATTGAAATAATTATAACACCCTGTGCTAACATTAAGAAAGAAAACCAATCTGACAGGCACTAAATGTGAGAGTTAAAGATTAACAATAGTTCTTTGTATAAGAATTAATGATTGTTTTTGATGGCTAAATTGTCAGTATCAGTCATAGACTCACAAGGCATCAACAAAATTAAGAAAAGGAAAAAGTAAGATAGTTGGACAAATGAAGAAAAGTGATTTTAAAAAATTAGGAGGGCAATGTGGTCTAAGTAACTTAACACTTTTCAAGTAAATTCAGTGAAAAATGCATGCATGGTTAAACATCCTAGACACTATAATATTTGAGGGACATTGAAGAATCTAGAAAAGTGAAAAGTTAAAGGATGCTTGAAAGAAAAAATAAAGAAAAGGAAAAAGCTGAATTAACAGTGTAAGCATGGATTTGACTACTTTGTGAGTATATTCCCTATTCTTAACATATTCAATGCTAAGAATGGAATTCCTATAATAAAGAGAAATCAATGAAGATGTCTGAGATAATTTCTAAATCTAAATATCTGTGAGTCTAATCATTTCATGAAAATGAGGTCCTCTTTTTCAATTACGATTGTAAGTGTCTCTACTATTCCACTTGAACTATTCATGCCAGGAGTCAGTAAGTTGTGGCTTATGTGTCACACCTTTCTGTTTGATCAGCTAAGTAAGAATATTTTTCTCAGACCTAAGTTGTTTCTAAAGAAAAATTTTGTGACACATACAAAAAATAGGAAATTCCAATTTATGTGTCTATAAAGTTTTATTGGAAGACAGACACATTTGTTTTCTTACTATCTACGGTTGCTTTCATGTTAAAACAGCAGTTAAGCAGTTGTGACAGAGACCATATGGGCCACAAAGCTGAAAAAATTACTCCCTGGCCCTTGATAATAAAAATTCACTGACCTCATCTCTAGTCTATTAGAAAATTGTATTTTTTGCTCATTGACTCAAGTGTCTAGAAAGGGAAAATCACAACTAAATATTCCACAAATGGAAATTGAGATCATGCATAATATTTAAGTCCTAGATTATTTGGAAAGTGGTTCAAATATAGAGTTAAAAATGGGTTCATTTTGTCTGGTAATCTACTGAAAAATTTTACTTGCTGAGGAATGTTTATTTAATGTTTCTATAAGGAAATTTGAGCTCTCTGCAATCACTGACTATATAATATCTGCTCTTTCTGATCTTCCTGAACTTGTCTATTTGCTAAGATTCAGTTATTTTTTATTGCTGCTCTTCAGCTAGTGTGTGATTTCAGTGGAGTTAAAGAAAGTGCAGAAGTCAATGGAAAAGGTAAAGTGAATGAAATTCATTTCTTGCAGTTACCCTTTTTTCTAGGTCTATAGACTCTCTAAGCAGATTTTACATTGCAGAGTTCTGGAGAGGTACTCAACTTTAAGAAAAGATGAGGATGTTCTTGATCGAATATGTTCTAGAAGGGATCAAAGAATAGCAAGATAAAAATAAATGTACTGCACTAGAACAGAACAGTTGAAACTATTAGTAAATGATTGATAAGACATGCTAGAATTAAATGTTAAGCAATAAGATATTTATGAGATATTCCCATGAAAATAGGGATATAAGAGAAGAGACTTTTTCCAAATCATCGGAGAAACCATAATCAGAGTCTGATTTTAAAATTAAGGGATTCTGGATTTACCATCACATATTGCAATCTCTACAGTTCTCTAATGCAGAACTAAAAATCCCTGCATTTCCTTGCGAAAGATACCATTTCTGCTCACTGGTAGTACTGGAAATTCCTGTAAAGCCCATAGGATTTTTATTTTATTTCCATGAGGATGTTACTGAACAGCTATCTTGTGATGCCTGTCTCTATGGTAACAGATACAAGGCTTAAGGGTCTGAGGAAAATTCCTCCTATTGGCTTAGGAATATGGAGAGATGAAGGAGACTCACGGAGGAAGAGGATAAAGCTGGCGGAAGGCAAAAGAGGCAATCAAGAAAAAGTTGTTAGGAGATAGCTTCTCTATGTTTGAAAATAATTTCATATCCTCTTACTCTGTATCCAAATAAAACAAAAACATAGAAGTATGCTTATTTAAATTGAAAAAAATCTCTAACAGTATTATTTTTCAATCATCCAGTTAATTTTATGTAATTGAAGTCACACAGATTGTTCCATGAGTTGGCTTGCTTTTTTGCTATGCAGAGAAAAAGATTGCTTCTTGCTTGAAATTGATAAGAGGAGGGCTCTAACTCTGGCAAATTTAGCTCTTGTTACTGCTATCAAGGATCTTGATCTTTTAAAGGACTTTCTTTTTCCTGATTCCAAGGGTAAGAATATTGAACTCTGATTGGCATTCTTTATAATCGCTAAGCTTCTAAAGAAATTATGAAAGTGCACAGTCCTTCCAAGATGTTCTTTTTTAGGTCTCTTTCTCCTTAAGACAGAAGAAAAATATGATAAGCAGTTCAAATTCTTTGAAAATTGAGTGTTTTAAAGAGTAACTGAGTAAGTTTCACTTCGTTTGTCTTATTAAAATAATTCAAATCCAAAAACTTACTAGAAGTTTAAAAATACTTAGGCTTTCATTTTTCATCTTAAATTACTCTCAGCTTACAAAATAAGAGTTTACCATGTATGAATTGTTTTAGAAAGAAGACAAATATGACTCTTCTTTCCCTTAGATTCAAAGTATATATTCAAGTGGTTATTAAATAGCAGAAAGTATTTTAAAAATCTTATTTATATGTCATACAAGAATATATAAGATATATAGGGGAGAGCTGACTGTCTTAGTGTGAAAGTTTTATGCATACTTTCAATATTAACATGGGTATTGGTATTTCCTTTGTCCTAATAGCTTCATATGTTATATATTATGGTCAAAGGAATAAAAAATAAAATTATTGCAAATAAGCAAAAGCTCATAATTTAGGAAAATTATTATTTTAGAGATTGAATATGTTTATTTCAAATGTTATAAGATCAAATTAAAAAAAAATTTCTTTGGTGTTATTACTTACAGGTCATACTTCTGGATGCTTTAAAAGATCTAAGTCTTTTCATGGTTTATGATCTGACCTCGAGAGATTTATAGATTTTCTCCGCAGATATAACTTTTCAAAAATTTAATCCAGTCTGTGTAGATATTAATAAAAGATAAGACCATGTCTCCAGGACTTGTTTACACTGTCTTTAAATTAAATTTAAAAAATAGAGTTAGCTATAATGTTTCAGTGTCACCTTTGATAATTTTAGAAAGTAATCGTTTTACATAAATGCTTGTTTTACAACTCCATATATTTTAAACTTTAATGAGTTGCAGTATGAATGATAATTTCCAAATAAACAAGGTACTTTAAATATCAAACATATTTTCTACTTTTGGAAACCTGAATTCAACTTAAATTGCAAACATATAAAATATATGTCTTGCATAACTAGACTCCAGAAAACTGCCTTTTTTGAGGGGGGCACTTTGTGGTTATAGCTGGAAGTGTACTACAAGGAATAAGCAAATGGTTAAAAAGATCATCAAGACAAAATACTGTGTAAAGAATAAATGAGAAAAATATTTTTTGAACAAACATTTATAAAGGATATGAAGAATGACTGAATCAGAAGTTTGGGCAACACACAGAAATTAATTGTTGTCTATATACACTTGAAGGTAAATGGTGCTTATCAGCTTTCCCAAAGAAATATTGACATTACTTGGCAATCTGAAGGTAGAATTATAAACAAAAGTAAGATGAACGTTGGAGAAAATAAACTTATCAGGATCATTCTGTTCTGGTACTGGCATTGTTACCATTGATTGTAATACTCTCAGAATAAAACATGATAGGGAACATCATTATTCTAATTTTACTAACACATATTTCTTTTTTAATATTATGAGTAGGATGATCTAGTATAGCAACAATAAACTGGATTATGGAAAATGACACTGAGGCTAACCTGATATTGTGTATGTTTTATGGGGAACTGTGGGATTCATTTATTTTCAGTGACAAGTGTGAAAAGGAGGAGATTGAGTAAAAGCCTTCCTGTGATAAAAACATTCATTTTGTAAGTAGGAATTGCAGGTTCTTCTCCATTTGGCTGCTGAGCCATTCACAGAATGGCTCTAGTGGCAACAATGGCAGGAGGCAGAGCCTATTTCTACATTAGGTCATCCAGAACAGGATTAGATCCCACCAACTGAAGTGACAGGTTGTTTCTGCTGCTTTCCATTCATCCAACAAATATTTATTGATAAATTCTAACTGCCAGGCTCTGTTCTAGAGCAAGATGACTAAGGTATGGTCCCTGAGGAATTTAGAGATGAATATGCTTTACGTGGATGAGAAGAGGAAAATATCTACAGTGACAGCTTACCAGAGAATAGCAGCAGCTGTGAATTCAGACAGACAAGCTGGTTTAGGAATGAGCCAGAGGCTTCCAGGGTTCCTAGTTGGAGTGATATGGAAAAACTGGCAAGTTCATCAAAGACCAAAGTGATAGCTGAAAGGAAAAAAGCAAATCCAGTGAAAAACAGTAATTCAAAGTAAAGGATAAAGTGACATATTTGAAGGGTCACTTGAAATAAGGAAGAGTGTGCCTAACAGCTGCTGCTCAGCTTCACTGGAATCAAACCTAGAAGGAAGAGTTTAGACTGTTGCAAAAAAGTCAATCATAGACAATGAGATTGAACATCTTTTAATCTACACTGAGTTTGGTCACCCAGTCTCTTTATCAGGAAAAAATTCAAAACCTGTCATTGGTTATTTATGTACCATCATCCCTAGAAATTATTTCCTATACTTTCCTTACATGATTTTTATTTTATGTCATTATATACCTGTCTTTAATTATAACTGAAAATATCTCAGCAGTGTTTAAATTTAAATCAATCATAGAGTCAGACCTGAGAGATTATATAGAAAAACTGTAAGGACGACATTATTTATGGGATAGGCCTGTTGCTAAATAGACCTGTAACATGAAGAATTTGTATTAAACCTTAAGGTTTCATACAATTTCAACATCATTCAATTGGACTTCAGATTACTCCCAACTCCTCCTAATAAATTGAAAAGACGTAAGTTTTACATTTTCATTTAGAATAGAAGATAATCAGGACATTTTCTGAATAATTGAGTTGTCCAGAAAGTCAGTTTCTCTCTCTTCCACACTCCCTCTCCTCTCTCTTCTCTCTTTCAAACAATACATATTTTGAACAAATTGTCTAGAGTGTCTCTCTCTCTCTCTTAATCCCCTACTTCCTCTTTTCTCATGCTTCTCACATCTTCCAACATATGTAGATGTATATGTGTGTATGCATGTATGGCTTTGTTTTTTTCAAATCCCTGATTCTCTGAGGTAATTTAGACATGGTCTAAAAGTAGTGAAAGTTTTCTCCCAATACTCATTAGTAGGGTAACTTTCCTTGATACATGAAAGCAAACATTTCTGTTCAAAAAGTTCATTTCTGAACTTTAACACACTCACCAACCCATATATATGTATAAATCAGTGAGTGTACATACAAATTAATGAATTTTCAAATAGAGCACCTAATTAAATACCAAAGTCAAGAAAAGAATATCACTAGATCTGAAGTCCCTAATCTTACTCCTTAGTCACTTCACTTTCATAGTCATCGTACAGATTTCTAACGTGCCGCAGTTTAAGACAGTTCTTGAATATATGTAATTGAATGCATAGAGTATTTATTCCTTCTTTTCTGGCTTTTTTTCCCCTCAATATTGTGTTTGGAACTTCAACTATTTTCTTGATTTTAGTTGTGGTTCAACCACTTTCTATGCACTATAATACTCAATTGTATGAATATAACAAAAATTACTTACCTTATCTAAGCTGAATGAACATTTGGATTGATTGACTCCATTTGCAAACTCTTGAAAATAATGCTACTCTGAACATTTTATAGAGTTTTTGCACATGTGTCTGCACTTTTGTTGTACAAAACCAAAAGTAGAATTGTTGGATTATTGAATAGCCAACTACCTTTAATTTATAATGCCAAGTAATTTTTCAAACTAGCTTAACAAACTTAACCATAATCATTTTATAAAGTCTGAGGATATTGTTGCAAGTGCTTAGCATTATCAGTGTTTGAGCCATTTTTGCTGTTGTGTGTAGTATCTCATTGTTTTAATTTCCATATTGTGTAATGACTAATGAGCTTGAGAATATTTTCATGTTTATCAGTAATGTGATTGTTATATTTAGTGTGGAGCTTGTTCTAGTCTCATATCCACTTTTTAAAATTGAGATGTCATCTGTCATCTTAGTTTGTACATGTAGGAGTTCTTTGCTTTTTTCTAGATTTTTTCCCCTTTTGTTTATTACAGTTGTTGCAAATATCTAGACTGAATATCTTTTATAAGGGCCTGTGACCAAACCCCAGACACCCTAAAGAATATTTATTTCCAACTCTTAGTTTGAAAGATGAGAAAACTGAGACCTATAGAAAAGATATCACTTCCCTAGAGTTTCTTCTAGTTAATAGTAAGAAAGAAGTATAACATAAATCTCCTTACATAGAAGTAAGAATAATTTTTCTTGTTGCATCGTGTAGAATCTTTAATCCATTCTAATATGGTGACTCAAACTCCTTGCCTCTCTAAGAAGGCCAAGAAATACATGATATGATAATTATAATAGCAAATACACAGTGATGCATGATTTATCTCATTGCTTCTGTGAACAAAAGTACCCTCAGCTAACCAAATGTTTCATAACATGGCTATGCAATATTTAAACTTGTATTTTGCTTTTGTCCTCAAATTTTATTTTTCTTCTTCCTTAGTTTTATTATTATATCAGTTTCTTTTCATATGTATTACTTAACACATTTCAAATTTGACTCTAATTCAAGAAATTCCAGTTCCTCTTTAGTAGATTAATAAGAACATTAGTGTTATACTTTCTTTTTAAATAGAAATTTAATAAAACTTAATTACTAATATAATAATACTATCTACTGAATATTTTTGTTTGCTAGGTGCAGTAGTATACTTTTCATGAATATTCTATATAGGACAAATCAAAATATGATAATCCCTGTTTTCTAGATGTAGAAACTGAAGTTCCATGAGTTTAAGCTACTTATGGATGACTGGAATATGAATTAGATTTATTAGATTCTAAACATCTCACTCTTTTCATGATTTCACTCTGTCTGCTTAGAAGTAAACAAATTTGGGGGCATTGCCTGCCTTTAGTGCTTCTGCCATAGGTCTTAGGGATGTTCCCTTGCTCTAATTGCATTAATGTTTATGTCCTTTCTCAAAGGACATAGAAAGCACATTTGGGTTTGATATTTTTATTTTATTGAAAAACTAAACTCTTGATAGTGAATTCTTATTGGCATGCAACCTGAATAGTGATAGGCAACATCATATCCAGAGAGCAGATTGTTGCTGAATTTTTCTTACTTTCAGAGTCCAAATCTATTATGAGACTTTCACTTTAATTCTGTCCAGAAACGTATTCCAGGATTTATTGTTTATCACCTACATTTTACTTCCTAGTATTTCTCTTCCTGTTCATGAAAGAACTTGCCTTAGATCCCTGAGAACCAGTGTGCTCCCTGTCTCTTGCTTCTACTTCTTAGAATGAATCTCCTTGTTACAATTTCCTAGCTTCATGCAAAGCAGATAACCATTTCTATCTGGGAATATGAATCCACATGAGTTATCTACCATGTTATTTTTTCTCTCAAGGAATAAGAGAAGCACATTTTAAAAATAATTATATATTTATAGTTGTTTCACTATGTTTGAATAAATAGAAATGACATTAAACTATAGGCATTTGATAATATTAATTCCTTACATGTACAGAACTTTACAATTAACAATACTTTTATGTTTATTTTATTTGTATTAAAAACTACATGAGAAAAGGAAGTATTTCCTCTTTACATAGATCTATGTAACTAATTCCTACTAGAGGAATCCTAACTTTCTTTTAGCTCGGTGATAGTTTTCTAAATTATCTGCAAACTAGCTTCTTTCCAGTTTATTCTTCACAAAGCTGCTGGGTTCAGCTCTCTCAAAGTCTAAATTTAATGTGTTATCCCATTGCTTGGAATCTACAAATTGTTCCTCTTTCTTTTAAGTTATAATTTGAATAAATTATATGGAAGAAAAGGCACTTGACAGTATTTTCCCTGCCTTGTTCTCGGGTAAAATTTTTCACCCACCATACTAATGCCTTACCCTAGCCAAACAAACAGTTCTCTGAATATAATACCTCTCTGTCTTGTGACTTTGGAGGTGTTGACCTAACCCCACACTCTGAAGCATTTTTTTAAAAAGTTTAACTGGTATTTTGAATCATACATATTTATGGCATATTATGATATTTTGATACTTGTATTCATTGATTCATAATCAAATCAGAGTAAATATATCTACCTGCTTAATCAATTTTCACTTTTTGTTAATAGACTCAAATTCCTTTTTTCTAATTTATTTATTTTTTATATAGTGCATTGTTATAATTTATAATCTACAGCTCTTCTGTGCAAGAGAATACCATAATTTCTTACTCCATCTAACTATATCTTAGTAGTTATTGATCAGTCTGTCCCCATCCTTCCCAACTCCATCTAATCTCCCAGGTTCTGGTAAATTTTACTCTCAACTTCTATATAGTCAATTTTTTAAAATTTCTTTCATGATATTTTTTAAAGTATGTGGCCATACTGGAAACTTCATAATCAATAAGTCCATAAGCAGATTAATATAAATCGAAAAACATCACAACAAGCTGGAAGTTAGCCAGAAACAAATGAAGGTACTACTGCTACCCCTCAGTACTTTGGAACTTCAACTATTACTTCAAGGTATCTCAGCTACCATAAGTGTATATAGTCAACTTTTTGAAATGTACCATGAGTGACACCATTCAATACTTACCTTTCTGTGCCTGGATTACTTCACTAAATATAATGACCCCCCCAGCTCCATTCATGTTGCAAATGACATGATTCCATCATTTTTATGATCGAATATTGTTCTATCATTTGTATCACATCTTATTTTTTTAATTGATGTATCTTAATGTCACAGAATGGTGAGTTTCCTTGTGGCATATTTGCACATACATCAAAACACTATTTGATAAATTTCATTCCCCTGTACCCCACCATTCTTTCCTCCTTCTTCCCTTGATCCACTGACCCCTTTTTTTGCCTGTTCTCTATTTCTATGTTAGCTTCCACATAAGAAGGAATATATATGATACTTTTATTCAGCCATAAAGTAGAATGAAATTATGTCATTTTCAGGAAAATGGATGGAATTGGAGATCGTAATTTTGAGTGAAATAAGTCAGACTCAGAAAACTCCATTGTGTACATATATTAAATTTTCTTTATCCATTCATCTGGTGATGGGCACCTAGACTGATTTTATAACTTGACTATTGTAAATTGTGCTGCAGTAAACACAGATATCCATGTATTTCTGAAGGATGCCAACTTTACTTCTTTTGAATAAATACTAAGGAGTAGTATGATAGATCCTATGGGAGTTATATTTGTAGCTTTTTGAGGAACCCCCACACTAATTTCTATAATGGTTATATTAATTTACATTCCTATGAATACTATACAAGTTCCTTTTTCCTGCCTTCTCACCATCCTTTATTAATACACTTGTATTCTTGATGACTGCCATTCTAACAGGAATGAGATGGAATTTCATTCTAGTTTTGATTTACATTTCCATGGTAACTTAAGCTGTTGAACCTTTTTTTCATATACCTGTTGGCTATTTGCATTTCTTCGTTTGACAAGTGTCTGTTCAGTATTCAGTTTGTTTTCCCATTTGTTGATTGTGTTATTTGCTTTTTTTGTTTTCAAAAGGGATATTTATTTATTTTTAGGTTACTTGTTTTTAATGTTGATTTTCTTTTTACATATTCTGTGTGTTAGTCTTCTCTCAGAATAGTAGCTGATAAACATTTTCTTCTATTCTGTCAATTGTTTCTTCACTCTGCTAATTGTTTCCTTTGCTATGCAGAAGGTTTTTAATTTGATGCCATCTCATTTCTTTTTTTCTTTCTTGAGCTATATGGATACTATTCAGGAAGGTTTTGCCTGAACCTATATGAAATATTATGTTGTTTTTTAGAGTTGTCATTTATAGCCTTTATTATGTTAAAGTAAGTTCCTTCTACCCATAGTTTTATCAAGGTTATATTATGAAATATTATTGAATTTTATCAAGGTCTTTTTTCTGCATCAACTGAAATGAACATTGGGTTTTTGTCCTTATGGACATTGCAACAGATATAGCTGAAATCCAGTAGATTACTGGGGACTATAAATAGAAAATTTAGAATATATGGATAAATTTCTAGTTATATACAACCTACCAAAACTGAGTCAAGAGAATAAAGGAAACCTGAATTTACCAACATTAAGCAGTGAGATTGAAGCAGTAATTAAAAGCCTTCCAACTAGGAAAAGTCCAGGACCAGATGGATTCACAGGTGCATTTTTACAGATCTTTAAAGAAGAACTTATACCAATACTCAAATTATTCCATGGAATTGAAAGGGAAGGGACTCTTCAAAATTCATTCCATAAATCTTATATGGCCCTCATACCAAAACTGGATAAGTACACTTCAAGAAAACAGAATTACAGACCAACATCATTTAAGAACACAGATGAAAAAGTCCATAATAAACATTAGAAAATTGAATTCAAGAGCACATTGAAAAGGTCATGATGAAGATGGTTTCATCCCAGAGATGCAAGGCCAGTTTAACATTTGCAAATTTAAAAATGTAATAAACCACATATCTCTCATACTTACTTGTAGCATACCTTATAATCTTCTGAGATAGTGTAGATAGTGCCTCTTTTATTTTGGCTGAATCCTGTACCACTATGTATACTCCCATAGCACCCTCCCTATCTTGTGTCAAAACTCACCTTGCTATGCTGTATTTTTCAGGTTATATATATATTTTTAGATTATTAAGACCTGAGGACTGGGATTTCTTCATTTGTTCTTTACCCTTTGTCTAGCGTCTCTGAAAAGAGTGACTCAAATGCTACTTAAAGTTGTAATGCATTACACAGCCAGAGGTAGTAAGACTTTGTGTCCTGTGATAGCAACATTTCTATTTCTTCCTTCTTCCCTACAATATAACTAACTATAGTAAATGAATCGTAGTGTTTTCAAGATTTGTACTTATTCAGTTTAAGGAAAAAAGTTGAGCCACATTACCATTTTGGAGTATTTCATAGTGTTAGAGGTTGGAATATTCTCTTCTGTGAAGTGTCTGTTCAGTTCCTTAGACCATATATTGATTGGGTTATTTGTTTTCTTGGTGTTAAGTTTTTTTGAGCTCTTTATATATCCTAGAGTTTAGTGCTTTATCTGAGGTGCATGCAGTAAAGATTTTACTCCCAATCTATAGGTTCTCTCTTCACATTATTGTTGCTTTTGAATATCATGCTAAGTGAAATAAGCCAAACCCCAAAAACCAAAGGCCAAATGTTTTCTCTGATATGCAGATGCTAATTCAGAATGGGGGGGTGGGTTAGGAAAGAATAAGTTACTTTCTCTTAGGTAGAGGGGAGTTAAGGGAGAGGAAGGGGTATGGGGATAGCAAAGGTAGTTGAGTGAAAAAAACATTACCTCATGGACAGGTATGACTGCATGACTGATGTGATCCTACAAGTACAGTCAGAAAAATAAGAAATTGCACTTCATATATATATATGATTTATCAAAATGTATAAATGCATTTTACTGTCATGTACAGCTAATTAGAACAAATAAAAAATAATTTTAAAAGTTGAAATATTTACATATGATAGTATGAAGTTACTGTATATTGTGCTTTATTTTCCTTGCAATTTAAATATTGCCTCCCACTGGGTCTAAATGCATTCAAATTATTCACTGAAAAAAAAACAAATAATTTGATGGAATGATCAAGTAAAATCATAGAAGAGTAAATTAACCATTAAAAGGGACAGCAATTTAGGCATGTTGGTAAAAGAATACAGACAAAAGTGGTTCTCTCTTTTTTTTCCCCATAGTAGATGGATGGAACCCATCATCTAATTGTGCCTCCAGCATGGTTATGATGAAGTATATCTGAAGTTAAAAGTCTATGCCTACTTCCATTCCACTACTGAGCTTTCATTAGAGAGTAAGAACTATATTCTGAAGTGTTTGGTCAAGAGAGTATGTAAAACTCCAGCAATGGGAAAATAGAGTAAATGTGTGATTGTGTTACAGCCTAAATTTCAAGTCCACTCTGGAAAGTCTGCCAGCTCACAGATGCCCTGAGGCTGCAAAGAGAGTAAGAATTCAGTGGATGTATAAAAAGCTATGGCATGTTAACACCCACTTCCTCAAATGCATGGCTTTGTAATAGGAAGTTAATAAAGAAGTGAACATATTCATTATTTTATAATCTCCCAAATCATTTTTGTAGTGAGAAAATATCTAAGATGCCTAAGTATATAACAAATTGGCTCTGAAATATATCCATTCTTTAAAATCCCAATTCTCTGTGACAGGAATCCACATGCTAGGAGCTATGTGTATTTGATTATTCATTCTGATGCTTTTCATTGCAATTCTATTCATACTTTATTAACGTTACATACAGTCCTTTTCATATATACTGGAATTGAATATACTGTGTGTAATAAACACATTGAGACAGAATTCAGTTGTTCACATAACAATATTAATTTATTAAGTAATGAAAGGATCATTTGTGAAGTTACATTAGGAAAAGCAGAGGATACATTTTATTGTATTATTCAAGAAAATCAAGTATTGTGACTACCTTTTTACAAACATAATAAGCATGATGATACTTGTTACATAGTTTATAAATAATATTGACCGTGAATGTAACAAGGTACTGGGTAGGAGGGGAGGAAAGGTGGAAGATAAATCCAGTGGTTGGGATGAACTCAAAAGCTGTAACTGTTTATTAAAAGAACATTTGATTTGCGATTGCTTGCTTTCCTTTTCCCTTTTTGAAAAAATATTGCCATGTTTATATTCATTTATGCTATCAGATACATAAAAGGAAAATCTACATATGTTTCAGTGTAGCAAGTAGAATAAATATTGTTCTGAATTATGGGGGAGAAATGACAGAATTGATTACATTATAATAATCATCTCTATTACTGCTTCAGCCATTATGATGGTGTCAGTCAATATGGGACACATCAATAGTGAATCCAGGTAGAAATATCTTCTAAGGAGGTAAATGTGCTGATATTTTGGGTTGATTGAAGGAGGCTTCCATATTTTTAATCAGAAGAATAGAGGAAAAGTACCAGAAGTAGGGAGGAGTGGAGAGAAAGGGGAAATACTGGGGGATACTATAGGACTATTATTATTGTTATATTGTGCTCATGTACAATATATAACAATGAATCCCTCCATTATGTACAATTTTAATGCACCAATAAAATATAGGAAAAAATAACAGGAAACCTCAAAAAATAAATCTATCTTAAATATAAAATGAAGCCTATCCTGAAGTTTACAATATTTATATGCATTAATGTCTTTCTAAAAGAATTGCAATGTTGAAATAAGGAATAATTATGAAGAGAATTATTCTTGACATATTACAGATGGGAGGTGATAAAATGTACCTCATCTTTATTGTTTGTCAGGTGAGGCAAATCAATGTCCTCCAGTCTCAAGTGCTATTGAGCCTCAGTTGATCACAATGACAACATTCTTATCAACTCACCCTTTACTGGTTTCATTCTCTAAGTTTCCCCTTTTTACTAGGATTCTTGGGATCACCAAGAAATAAGTTACTTTCAATGAAATACTTTTCTCATGGTCTGCTTCTGGGGAAACCTAACCCAAAACAGCTTGATATTTTATTACCAATAGCTTTTTCTGTTTTACTTTTATAATCATTATTTTTCTAACAAGGAAACATATTTGAGAAAATAATGAGGCTAATTATCTAAAGGCACATTAGTTTGGAAATTAGGGAAACTGTCAGATTGACACACCAATTTTGTCACTTTGTGATCTGGTAGCAGCAATTACCATTGTGTGCCTTTTCTTCTCTTCTGAAATACTGGAAGCATTAGACCACAAATAATTGAAGGAAAGAAAGTGATAGAATAACAAAAAATGAGCCCATTTTGTGCATTTGCTTGGTAGTAGTTGCCAGTAGTATTATGACAGATGTGTTGAAGCTGTGTTGGTCCAGAACTAGTGGGAAAGCAGCCATTATTTAATGCCATATATGTTCAGGGTGTATGCAATTCAAATGACAGGAGAAAATGATAGCAAAGATCCTACATATTTGCAATAGTGGAATATACTTATATGAATCTATTCTAAGTGAATTTAAGTTTTTAAAAACACACACACATTCTTCAAAAGAAATTTTACATGACAACCCAACAGGGGGATAAAACCATATTTAAGTCATAGGCATCTGGCTGAAAAATGAGCAGAGGACTTGACTTAATTCTCATCTGTTCCCAGTTCTGCCATATAACCCTACAGGCATATAGCTATAGTGCACTCAGAACTTGAGAAAATCCACTGTATTAGGTAATACCTATGACCACTTTAAACTTTTTCAATGTAGAAATGAGTTTTATTACCTACTTTACCACAACTAGAAAATAGCTAATGGGTAATTTTAAATTTATAACTTTTATATACCAGGCAAGACTGAGCACATCAAACACTGTCCAACAGCACACATTTTCATAACCAATACTGAATATAACAGAATCATTAAAGTAGGATACTTCATTTGCTAACCCATTGGCTGTCAGTTAATGTAGGTTTATGATGGAAACCAGCATCAATATACAAATAGCTCCTTCCTTTTAGGGAAAAGTAGCCTCATTTACAGTCAAACATTCACTTTGGCTAAGTGGCTTTTTGCTGGGTTTAGCATAACAGTGATAAATTGGGAAAATATATAAGTGGCACTGTATGAAGGATAATTATGATGAATATAGGATATCGAAGACCAATATTGGGAATAAAAAATGTGCATGGGTAATACTAAAGGCTGACATTGTATAAATATGGCAGTCTAGCCAGGACACCTCATTGTACTATTGAAAAATTTATTATATCACAATAAACATTTATTACAACTCTTTTTAGCTTAGTGAGTTTTGATTTACTTAGACAAATTTGCCCATTAAGCTATGTTTATGCCTATTGTTTCTTAAAGGTCAGGAAATAGCTTCTTTTTTTATTTAGTTTTCAATAATGGTGATTGAACCCAGGGGTGCTTAACCACTGAGGCACTTTCCCAGCCCTATCTTTTTATATTTTATTTTGAGACAAGATCTCACTAAATCACTGAAGACGTCACTAAGCTGCTGAGGGTAGCTTTGAACTCAAGATCCTCCTGCCTCAGCCTCCCAAGCCACAGGGATTACAGGTGTGCACCACCATGACTGGCTGACTTAGTTGTCCTTCACATCTCCTTCATCCAGTTCAAGTATCATTTCTTTACTTGAGATTTTATTGGGCACATATTTTGTATATGATACTTTCCTGAGCACTGAGAATAAGAGAATAATAGAATGATTAATTGGAAATGAGTGTGCCTTCAAGAATCTGGCAGTGCTTAGATAAGAAAAGTAATGCTCAGAGAATATATGGCTACTATAATATATCTACACACCACACTTCACCCTTTAACCCTCTTTCTCTGACTCCTCTGCCCATATCATGGTAAAACACCACACAACACTACAGGAATGGTAGGGAATTTATTGTATCACTGATACCTGGTATCCATTATGCCACCACAATCAGGTTACATCCTCCTGTGTTCAAGCCTGAGTCAGAAAAAAACTATCACTGATATTTTATTAGTCACAGTTCTGTGGCTGCTATTATTGCCCTTCCTTGCTACTTTTCCTCTGTGCAATATGACAGGGGCCACAGAGGCTCCTGATGCTGCCATGAACATCATCAGATGTGCTTTAATTATCCATAGGCAATTAGCTGATCTCTTACCCACTTATTAAATTTCAAACTCACCATGCTTGCATATGGTGAATGGTGGAAATGCACATTTTCCCTTTCTTAATCTACATTATTGTTCATGGAGTGCCTATATCTGTAGCCTTCACTCTAATGTAATTAGGTATGGAAATTTTTTAAAAATGGAGGAAACCATCATGACCATAATTACACATTTAAATCAACTTGACAGATTTGGTGGGGGGGTACTGGGGATTGAATTCAGAACTCAGGGGCACTTGACCACTCAGCCATATCCCCAGTGTTAATGTGTATTTTTGTTTAGAGACAGCATCTCAGTTGCTTATCAGCACCTCACACTTGCTGAATCTGGCTTTAAACTTATTATCCTCCTGCCTCAGCCTCCCAAATTGTCAGATTTTGATAAATAAAAGTTTTCTGTTTCATCCGAGTCCAACTCCCATTTTATTTTCATATTTGCCTTCCCCATGATTTTCACCTTTTCTGTGATTTTAGTAGTAAAGTTGATGATGATGAAGGTGCTATGATGATGATTCCTCATAATGGGTAACTATAATAAAAAATTTTCACACAGAGTGTGGTAAATTTTAAAAGATAGTGTCAGATAAATCTCATAAGAATTCAAGACATGGTGAGGATAACTGAATTCTTTTTTCTGTTTTTCTAGTTCATATTCATGCAAAGTGGGGAAGGAGAATACTCAATTAGTGACATTGTATTCTAGATTCCTAAATACATTTTGCTTATGATACTCAGTTCATTATTGCTTTCAACCTTACTCTGATTATGGATGGATTAATACTGATTTTTTTATATTGTTCTCTCTGAATAACCATCACTGAATAACAAATATTTCTTCATCTTTTTGACTGCTGTAAAGAATACCCCAGGTAACTTGTTAAAAAAAACAAATTTATTATTCACATGTCTGGAGTTTGGGAAATTAAAGATTAAGACACTGGCAGATCAGTGTCTGGTGAGGACCTATTTCCTAGTTCATAGATGATGCCTTCTCAATGTGTCCTCACATGGAGTAAAGAATAAGGGAGCTTTCCAGAGACTTTTTCATAAGGGCACAAATTCCATTCGTGAGGGCTCCACCTTCATGAGATGATCACCTCCAAAAGGCTCTATATCCTAATATCATTACCTTAAGTATTCAATTTCAACATATGAATTTTGGGAGAACATGAAGATTCAAACCATAGCAATATTCCTAATGAAACCAGGACGATGTATTAGGAATATTTTGTGAATTACATGAGAAAGTTAAGAGGAGAATCATGAGATTTTGAGAAAGAGTTAAAACTGGTTCTCTAACTCTTTAAGGAAGATAATCATTAAGATGAGTGAAGTAAATGTGGAAACTATATATCTTTAAATTCACAATAGTTAGACTGTGGAACCAACCTAGATGCCCTTCAACAGATGAATGGATAAAGAAAATGTGGTATATATACACAATGAATACTACTCAACCCATAAAGAAGAATAATATCCTGGCATTTGCAGATAAATGGATGGAATTGGAGATAATCATGCTATGTGAAATAAGCCAATCCCAAAAATACAAAGGCTGAATATTTTCCCTGATAAGTGGTTGATGATATTGAATGGGGTTGGGGGTGTGGGGGGAGTGAGAAGAATGGAGGAACATTAAATTATGAAGAGGGAAATGACAGGGAAAGAGGAAGGGGGTATGAAAAATGGTGGAATGAGTCAGACATTATTACCCTATGTACATGTATGATTAACAAGAATGGTATGAATCTACATTATGCAAAACCATAGAAATATTTTAAATTGTTAGAATATATGGGAATAAGAATAAAGGATGGTCATTTGTTACTTTTTGGTGGAATTATTATTGTCCATGATAGTAGTTGCCTTAAAATACCTTACACCTAAAATATAATAGCAGAAATGAGATATTATGAAAAGTTATGCCAGTACTTGCAGAATACAGTTATTTTATATATACTATATAATTGATGATTCAAAACCAAAGACTCCATATGACCAGTCTTCTTTGAGACCATATATTCTGGCAAATGAGAAAAATAAACACTCTAAAAGCATTAGAGCTCATAATCTTTTCAAACCATGATCTTGATTTGTTTATTTTTGTTGTTGTTTTGTACGTGTTTTCCAAGTTGTGGTATGTGAGGTTCTAAATCACTTCTCCAAGGGGAAAAAAAAATTCAGGACAAATACGTTGGTTATTTTTTCCATTGGTAAAAGAAGTTGGAGATTTGAAATTTTAGATAATTTAAAAATTTCTTTTAAGATTTTTGAGTTAAAAACACAAATGTTATATCTTTTTTCAGAGAAAATAAAATATTAGAGTATAAATAACCCAAAATATGTATAGGATATACATCCTGAAAATTACAATGCTGATAAAAGAAACAAAGTCCTAAATAAATAGACATACCACATTCATGTATTGAAAGAACCAACATAATAAAGATATAATTTCTCCCCAAATTGATTTAATATTTGAGAAAGACTTAATGCTTAAGAAAGATTTAATATTTGAAAAAGAATAAAGTGGGATAAAACACTCTACTCAATATCAAGGCCTACTTATTATATAGCTACAATAATCCAGACAATGTAATATTTCTGGTAGGACAGATACACAGACCAATTAAATAAAATAGGGAGCCCAGAAGTAAACCTAAATGAATATACTGAAAAATAATTTTTTAAAAGAAATTCTTGGAGGAAAGATATCATTTTCAACAAGTTTAGCTGGAAAAAATGGATATACATAGTCAGAAAAATTAAACACTATCTAGACGTAACACATTATTCAAATATTAACTCAAAATAGATCAGACACAAATGTAAAACATAAAACTATAAAACCTATAGATTTTTCTTTGTGTCCACGTGTTCTATGTACATGTATATATACATACACATAAATGTATAATTTATTTTCCCTTTCACTCAGATTTAATAAATCAGATATTGAGGTAGGTTATTAATAATCTTTATGTCTTTAAAAATAATGAATATTGGGTAGGGGAGGAGTTTGGCTTGTAGAACAGATTTTGTACTTTCTTGTGTCCAATCAAGCTATCCCATTCTTTTAATTACTTCTGGTCCACATAGGTAAAAACTGAGTATGCTTTTCATTGTTTATCATTAGACAGTAGTTGATTGCATAGTCATTTATTAAATAACCAACATGGGGAATGATGATCCTTTTTAATATTTTCATTTTCATTTTAATTTTCATTCTGTGTACAGGAAAGGGTAGTTTGCAAAGGTAACACATTATAAACAATTAATATATTCTCTTCAGAAAATATAGTATTTTCTCAGTGAAGGAATATTTTTTCCTAAACTTTTTGATAATATTTTTAAAATACTCTTTTGATAATATTTTTAAACTTTTTGATAATATTTTTAAACTACTGATATTTAAATTTAAATATCTTTAAATATTTAAGAACTGCATACAAAATAATGATTTATCTTATGTATTGTGTAGGCACAATGATGGTCTCACAATGATATATATGTTCTAATCCTGAGTACTTATAAATATGTTGCTTTATATGCTATAGTTAGAAATCCTCAATACTATTCTCAGGTTCAATAATTCACTAGGAGAACTCATGGAATTCATAAAAGTGATTATGCTCATGGTTATAGTTTACTATAATAAAAAGATATAGATTAAAATCAACAAAGGAAGTAGTTGCAAAAACCAGAGTCTTACCTGAGTCATGGTATCCATGATTTTAGAGGATTTGTTCATGTGCACATGGACAGCTCATGTAGATTATCTTAGTTGCTCATTCTATAGCCTCTCCAGAGCTCAAACTGATAAAGTGTAGTTTAAGGGTCACACCATCAATCACACTATTAGGTGTAATCTCAGGTCTGAGGTTAAAAAACAAACACTCTTGTCAATCATGATAATCCAAGTATTTAGAGGTAATCTTCCAGAATCCAGTCAGATCATTCTTTGGAACTTGTAGGGTTTCAAAAACTGGGCCTGCTAAGTTAACATTTTATCGCACAATGGTGAAGAATGATTTGCACTTAGGATTAAATTAAGGATCTTAAAATGGTAAGATAAACCTGAAATATCTGATTGGAACTAGGAAAATCAAAGATATTTCAAAGAATCAAAAAAATGTGAAAATGAAAAGTAGAGATATGTGAAAGAGATTAGAAGATGCTGACTTTGAAGACAGAGGTAAGAAATCATGAATCAAGGAATGTATCTGGTCTCTAGAAACTAGAAAAGACAAGGAAATGGATTCTTCCCTAGGGTCTCCATAATGAATAAGCCCTGCTGACACCTTGCTTTTAACCCAGTGTCAGATTTTTGAGCAGAACTCTAAGAAAAATAATAAACATGTATTTAATTCTCTAAGTTCATGATAATTTGTTATATGAGCAATAGGGAACCAATGCAGTAGAATATAAATAGATACTCCTTGACTTGATGGGGTTACATCTTAATAAACCCATCATAAAGTGAAACTGTCTTAAGTTCAATATGCATTTAATACACAATCTACTAAACATTATTGCTTATCAACACATTACACCATAGAGTATCAGTTGTTTAGTGATCATGTGGCTAACTGGAGTTAGGTTATTACTGCTGCCCAGCATTGCAAGAGGGTACCATATCACATATTGCTAGCCTGAAAAATTCAAAATGCAAAATATAAAGTATAGTGTCTACTGACTCTGTATCACCTTGGTACCACTGTTAAGTTAAAATGTCATTAGCCATTGTAAGTAGGGGACCAACAATGTGTGTGTGTATGTGTATGTGTGTGTGCAACTATAGCACTCCTTCCTTATACCCTTATATACATTTTTACTTTTTACCATTCCAGTTATCCATGGTCAACTGCAATCCAAAAATATTAATTGAAAATTCCAGAAATAAATACTTCATAGGTTCATGAGTTCTTATTGTGCACTGATCAGTGTAGTGTGGTGAAATTTGTTCTGTCCTTTCTGTCCCACCCAGGATCTGAATCATCTCTTTGTACAGTGCTAACTGAACATTAGTCCCTTAATAGCTGCCTCAGTTTTTAGAAGATCAACTGTCACAGTATCACAGTGCTTACATTCAAGTAACACAGTAACCTATAGCTACATGCCTATGTCATTCACCTCCCTTCATCTCATCATGGAGGCATCTTATCTTATATAAATATAAGATAAAAGGGTGAGTACAGTAACATAAGATACTTTAGGAGAGAGTGACAGCACATTTACATAACTTTTATTATATATTCTTTTTGTCCTATTTTAGTATTGTCTTTAAACTATTATGGTGCCTAATTTAAATTAAACTTTATCATAGGCATATATGTAGATTAAAAAAGCATAGCATATATAAAGTTAAGTGTTGTCTGGTTCACGTCTCCATTTTGGGTCTAGGAACATATTCCCTGTGGATAAGAGTGGAATGGTGTGTATGTGTGTGTGTACATATGTATATCTTTGGGTAATCTAAAAGCAAGCTTTTTTTTAGGCTTATATTACTATTTTCACATCTTAACCTCAAGGCATACACACAAAAGAACCAAGATGTCCAAGTGCATGTACTCACATACACACATATATATATAATGTTATATTGCATTTGGTTCTGTCTTCCACCAATGACAGCTCACAAATTTGTGAATAGAATACATTGGGTTTGACTTGAGATTATGAAATTCATGGTAAACATAATCAAGGCAGATGGATATCTAGGTGTTTCATTTCATTGATGAACAGGTTTTGGTATATGAACTGACAGTTGTTATTAAAATTTGGATCTCATACCTATTTGAAAGTAAATTGCACCTACAGTCCATTTGCAAGCTCCACTTTTTAGAAATTCAGCTCTGTATTCACCGCATTTATTACATTCTTTTGCATTTTTCTTACATCCACTTTGTTTAACAAGAAGACACTGAAGTTTTAAGTAGCACTGTATGGGACTGAATTAATAATACAGTTCTTCAGTTGCTAACAAGAATGTTCTTGGAAGTATCTTGCACTTTTCCTCATCGTAGTTATTTGGTAGATAGAACATTTTTAAATTTTTCCTTAAAATTGCAGAACACCTTAACTAACAATATTTCTGAACCATAATGCTTGGCAAAGCCAGGATATTACAATCTCAGTATACAATTTGGCCCAGCAGTTGGTCTCTGCTGAGATGATTCAAAAGGGTAATTAGAGAAAGTCAACAATATACATAAGTATAGTTTAATTTTCTGCACAAGTCTCACAACCAAGAAAGATGAAAAGCAGTAACCATTTGCAACTAAAAACTAAAGTGTTTTGTAAAAAGGGTCCAGTCAATAAGTGCACTGAAAGTTTTATACAGACAGTTCTCATTATTCACACAATCAATGTTTGTGAATTTGCCAACTTGCCAAAATTTATTTGTAGCCCCCAAATCAATACTCACAGCATGTTCACAGTCATTCATGGCTACGAACAGTATGGTTAAAAATTTGAATCATCCAAAATGCACGTTCCCTGCTGAGGTCAAACAAAGCAATATTCTGCCTTCTTGTCTCAGGTCTTATAGTGGAAACAAATGTGCTTTTCACAGTCTAACTAATATTCCCACATTTTTATGCTTTTTGTTGGTGATTTTGCTTTTTAAAATGGAGCCCCAAGGATGGTGATGAACTGTTGTCTAGTATTCCTAAGCTTAAGAAGTCTTGTAATGTGTCTTTTTGAGAAAAAAAAGCATGTTAAATAAGCTTCCTTCAGGCACAAGAGATAGTGTAGTTGGCTGTGCCATCAGTGCTAATGGATCAACAAAATGTATATTCGACAGGGGTCTTTAATAGAAACACACATAAAACAAGATTATATATTGATTCTTTCACAAAAATGTTGTGACTAGAGAATTGCAGGAACCTAACACTGTTATTTCCCCTGGGAGGAGTGCTTCAGTATTTGCTAATTCAGTGTTCAAAGCGACTTCATAGAACATAACTAGAGTGAATATTAAGAATCAATTTTATATGGTTGTCACACTTCCTCCCAAGTCACTTGCACCGTGCTTAGTCCACATTTTCAATAGTACTGAAAACTCACAGTGACATTAAAATTCCCCAGTTTAACAGGTTTCTAAAAAGTGAATGAAGTTATACATTAGTAAAATTCCCAACTATACATTATTTATTCTTTTTGTTCTATTGTATAAAAATTAAATGGCCAGTATCAGGAATGTCATAAAGTTAAAATGATACAGTCTTATATTTTTAAAAATGAATGTCATATAGGTGTTATGAAGAATAAATCCTTTTCCTGATAAACACTTGCACTTTGTCATCATCTAATTTTTTCATCTTCTTTCTCAAATTAAGTGGTCTTCCTCTGTACTGTTTTTCTTGTATTTCTCCTGTGAATTCGTTTTCTTGGTCATCTATTTTGTATCTCATTCTTCTTGTGTGTGTGTGTGTGTGTGTGTGTGTGTGTGTGTGTGTGTTTTATTATACCAGCCATGAAAAAAGGTTTAAAAATCCCTAAACTCCAACTCCTTAAACCATTTGGTGCTTGAAAAATGGGTATTTTCCTTGTATTTATCTGCTTATTCTTTTCATGTGTCTATTTGTAAAACAGAGTCCTTGCATATAGGAGTGGCCAATGAAAAATGGTACTGACAGAATCCATAACCTTCTACTTCTTCTCAAAATATGCTTTCAAAAAATTCCCTGTAGAGTTTAGTCCATAGTATGTGACAATAGGGTAAACACAGAAAATAAAAAGATTAAAAATTCTGACCTTACCATTCATATGTCATTTCAGTACAAAATTTGGTTTAACTGTGAGATATACTTTCATTTTGTTTGCTAATTCACTATGATTATTTTTATGTAATTAATATCGATTACTTCCACAGCCTCCTCAAATTTACAAAAATCTATTTTTACATGATTGCATTCTTACATTTACCATAGCATTCCTAGAAATATCTGTGGTAGGATCAGGAAGTTGTTTGTGTATGTGTGTATTTGTGTATGTGTGTAAGAATACCTGAAGATATGCACAAGTAATATGAATGTATGTGTGTATATATATGCACATATATGTGCATGAATAATATGTGGTATATGCATTTAGGTCTATGTGTTACATGCATGTATATACAATTGTATGTATATCATATTTGTATATTTATAAAATTATACAGCTTTATATTGATCTGGTATACAAAATACTTGGGACCAAGAAGAGCAAAACTCCTTTCTTATCTTTGTTTGCCACTCTTCAAAATCCTCTTAGCTTTATTTTTTTTTCAGTACTTGAAACAACATAGAAGTTCTTAACCTTACCATTAGTCTTTCCAGACCCTGTGTCAGACATTGTCAACATTAAAGTGTTAAACATGTAGAAATGTATTTAGAACATTTTGAAATCTTTTAATTAAAATTTCAGTCAAATTAAAATCATAAACCTAGACCTCTAAGCTTTATTTTTGATTTGAATTTATATGGCTTGCAAATTTAGAGGCAGCAATTTTTTTTTTACAATTAGAGCATTGTGAGGATGCAAAACTAATATGGATAATTTCTTAATTCACTGTTTCTGCTAAGAAAAATTTAGGAGGTGACTTAATAAAAATAGTCTCTGTAATATTCTGTGCATTGTAATCCAAATTTTAAAGAAATGAACTGTTCTTGGAAGAAGGAAAATATTTATTTAATCACTGGTTCAATGTTGTTATAGACCTTATGTGTTCTTTCAGAACATAATGGTTGCTAATTTTCTAGGCAGAAACTTTTGATAAGATAATTAAATTGACTCAGATTATCTAAAATCTACTGGACTATTGTAGTTATTGCAGGTTATATTTTTAATATAATTCATTGATATAAAATATTTAGTCTTTTGTAATAACCAGTTAAGACTTTGTACTTATGAAGTCACTTCAACAAAAATATTATAAAACCATTAGCAACTAAAATGGGCTCCATGCATTTTTAAGTATAGTTTATATGGAGTAAATTATTTTTCTATTGAAAATAACTTCTTAATAAAATTGATGTGTAAAGGAAAAATCCAGCCGGGAGTGGTGGCGCACGCCTGTAATCCAAGCGACTTGGGAGGCTGAGTCAGGACTATTGCGAGTTCAAAGCCAGCCTCAGCAACTTAGCTAGGCCCTAAGCAACTCAGTGAGACCCTGTCTCGAAATAAAATACAAAATAGGGCTAATACAAAATAGGGCTGGGGATGTAGCTCAGTGGCCGAGTGTCCCTGAGTTCAATCCCCGGTTCCAAAAAAAAAAAAAAAAAGGAAAAATCCAAGCTGTTTCTTAATATAAACTCTTTGAAAAGAGAGCTTTTTGCTATTGTTATTTTAACTCATATATATTTTCAATAGAAAGAGATGTCTTCATCTTAGCTTTGTTTTCCCACAAACACATATTAGTTTAAATTCAATTCAAAATATTAAGTGAATTTTGAATTCCAATCATGGATAGGGTGATTATAGCTAATGAATGAATGAACTAAAGCATTACTCTAAGTACTTTCATAGTTCATTGTTGATGGAAGTAAAAGTGAGGGATGGAAGTTGAAGACTTATTAAATAATTCTATATCATTTGGACTTTTACTATAAAAATATAGTCATACCATACATGTACAATAGAAAATGATATTCCTTTGGAAAAATTGCTGTTATTGAAGTAAATATATCTCTTTGCAAAAGGCCACTGAGTGATCTATCTACTGATAGATTTTATCCCACCTTGTATATCCTCTTATTTTAAAACATGTCCTGTTTATTACCTGGCACCTATCTGGAAAATTTATCCTGTCCATACAAAAAGTCTATATATTTATATCTATGACTAGGTAAACATAGATATACACATTAATGCCTCAGAGTTGATCTAAATATAAATGCTTATTTAAATTTGTGATTAAATATAGATTTCTAAATTGTAGAATGCCTTTATTCTCATTAAATATTAAGGAATTTAAACCATATGCTCAATTTATCATAATTGACATGGGCATATAACAAAAGGGTTAGATATGTAATGTGTGTTGCTAATATTAACTGAAATCATTGTTTTGAAGTACAGTTCTTAGTTCAATAACATAGCATATTATAGCAGACCAAAGTTATTAACTTCAATTGATAAAGAATTATGAATATAATTATAATCCTGTTAATTATTTAAAGCCCTAAATTATGCAAATGCAGCAGGTATTATTAATCATCTGCAGGAACCAGAACAATTTCCCTAAAAGAACATATAAATATTAAAAAGTCTGACTTGGCTCTATTATGTACTGTTAGAGCTTTAATGCTCCCTTATGAACAATGTTTGGATTCAGTTCTCCTTTATAAAATGAAAAATGCCCCAAATGCATCTTCTGTAAAGGCCAAATGAATGTCATTAGATTTCTCTTTTTGTCTATAAAATGTTTACTGACTCTGTGGTCCCACATGTTTGTTTATATCAAAGATATCTTTCTTCTAAGCTAATATTGGTTTGTGATGGCTGATATCCTACTCACTAATAGCACACTATATGGATATCCCTGCTGTGAGACTAAGCTACATGTAATAGTCTTGTAGCATTTAATAAAATATTAGAATTTCCTCAAATTAGCATATCATGAATTCTCTTCCAATACTAAGGAGGAGCAGAGCATATAATGGATCTGTTGTGACTAATTTCTGTATGCTCACCATTTATAGAAAGGACATAATGAAAACATAAAGAAAGATTTCCAAACTGAATTTTTGGAGAATAAGCAAATGGGAAGACCCTTTAAGACCAAGTTCTGGTAACAGATTATTGTAAATTTGCCCAAAAATATTTTGGCTTTCTCCTTTAAGGAGCAACTTGTGAAAATTTATAGAAAGGATTTTCAAAACAAAAACTTGGTTTGCCTGAATGTATTAATTCCTGGGTTTCATTTAAATCCATTCCTATTGTACTTAAAATAAAATGATTGATTATTGA